>PVKS010005891.1:0-82064 GCA_004027875.1 Aplodontia rufa
ACACTACTACACTGCTGGTGGGACTGCAAACTGGTTCAGCCACTATGGAAAGCAGTATGGAGAATCCTCAAAAAATTAAGGATGGAACCACCTTACGACCCAGCTATCCCACTCCTGGGAATTTTCCCAAAAGATTTAGAATCAGCGTATTATAGTGATGTGGCTTCATCAATGTTTATAGCAGCTCAATTTACTATAGGTAGATTATGGAACCAACTCAAACCCACACTCTTGAACATGCCAGACAAATGCAGTAACTACTGAGCCATTGCTCCAGCCCCAAGAATTTTTTGAATAAAAACTTTGTACTATAGTTTGAATCTGAAGTGTCCCCCCAAAATCTCATGTGTTAAAGGCTTAGTCCCCAGATTGGCACCATTGGGAGGTTGTGGGACCTTTAAGAAAAGAGCCTTATTAGGAAGGTCTTAGGCCATTGTGGGCATGCCCTTTGAGGGAGATATTGGGATCCTGACCCCTCCTCTTCATCTCCATTCTTGCTTCCCAGCCACCATGAGGTGAGGAGCATGCTCCTCCACACCCTCCTGCCATGATGTACTTCCTTGCAGTAGATCCAAAATCAATTGGCCAACAAACCATAGACTGATATCTCCAAAACCAAGCCAAAACAAAATTTTCTTTTTTAAAGCTGATCACCTCAGGCATTTTGTTTTAGTAATTGAAAACTGACTAACACAATGAGAGTGAAGAATAAAACTTGAATGTAATTAATTTTCTTAATTAATTTTTTAAATTAAATTAATTTCTTAAATTAATTTTCTTCAGGAGCAGTGAATTCATAGGCAATGGATAGAATGATGTTGGTTTTGGCCATAGACCATTATAAATTAAAAACATTAATATTTTTCTTTTAATAACACATTGTCCCAGGTATTGAATATAATATTTAATATAGTTATATAATATAAAACATAACTATATGAAAATAATATAATTATATTATAATATAATTATAATAAAATAATATTAATTAATATATATAAACTCTAGATTGTGCTTTTCAAGCTATTTAAAGGCACCTTTGTCAATTTTGCAGAAATATTTGCATATTTGTACACTTGCCGTTAATGGGTTTTAAAACAGGTAGAAAGTTCTGAGCATCATTTGTGAAGCATGCCTTTAAAACATCCAGAATGGAATTGTGTCAAGCTCTGACCAGAAATACCAGTTTACAGGACATACGGGAAAAGAGAAGACCAAGGTGAGCACATCTCAAGGTAATGATAACTCTGCAAAGTATTGGACCCATATCTGTAATAAGGCAATGAATTACATGAAAAGAGAAGTAAAGTGAGGAGAGTGGGAAGGGAGACTATAGGAAAATAAAGAAATACAGGAGTCATCAGAGTGAAATAAAATGAGTAATTTTGTTTGGATCATAATTTATTCTAAAGAACTCAAATATTTATGAATCAAGTGGGAAGTTCTCAGTGAAGACTGGTGATAAAATAATATAAAAAAGAAAAGTTAGTTACCACTATGCAAAAATTTATTGGGAATAAAATATTTGGATATTGTTGAGCTTTCACTCCATATATTATTTATTAATTATGAGAGGAAAAAGTATATTTATAATTGAGAAATCTGGTGGGCACGCTATTAACCAATAGGGCAAACATAACATCATCAATAATGGGAAAAACTTATATCACACATCTCCTGATGTGTGAATGCATATAATATTCCCCACCCCAAAAAGAAAGAGATACTAACTGAAATCTGATCATGAGTCAACAATCAGACAGATGAAAATCAAAGACTACTTTCCAAAACAGTTGATCCTGTATTATTTTAAAATATCAGTACATGAAAGACAAAGAGAAAAGAGGAAGCTTAGTGTAATGTTCTAGAATAATGGAGAATAAGTAAAAAGTGTGCTCCTTGATTGGCTTGTGGATTAAAGCAACAAGAGCTACGTCAAGCACTGTTGAGACCACTGGGGGACATGGATTATGAATTGTGTATTAGCAAATCATACAGTATTAGTATGAAATTTGTGGATTGTGATGACTGTATTGTGCTTATGTAGGAGAATTTAAGATTCTTCAGAGACACAGACTTAGCTATTTAGGAGTAAGGCATTAAGATATCTACAATTAATTATCAAATGATTTCAGAAGATAAACAAGTAACAGAAAGAGACTGTGCAAGTACACTGGAAAAAGAGAGAAGGAAAGTGTCCACATTGCATTAACTGCTAAGTTTAAGTGAAGACAACAATTCTTTGCATTATTATTGCAACTTTTCTGAAGATTAGACATTTTTCAACATCTAAATGATGGTGATGGGAGATAATTATTTTAATTATGTAAAGTATGATCATTGAATGGTAGCTATGTTAAAAATAAGTATATCTATTCACAATGAATGCTGAACTATTTACAGGTAAAATAACATAATGCCTGAGAATGTCTTTAAAATACTTCAGTTTAAAAAAGAGTGGGAAAATAAATAAAACAAAATTGCAGCTGGGTAATCAATATGTGAAGGCTCATTTAAAAGCTATTTAAAGAATGATTTTCAGAATGGTTTATTAGAATAATTTTTCACCATGCTTTTTTGTTTGTTTAACTGTAGTTTCAAAGCTGTTTGGATACAATTTTTAGTGTGTAAGTAAAGATTTAGAATCAAATATTAGAGGGTACATAGAGTAAAATTTTTCGGCGTAATTCAGAGAATTATTTAAAGACAATCTATAAACTATTTCTGGTAGACTTCCATATTCACAGGAGGAATATAGGGAAAAATGAGAAAGTCGTAGACTGGAAAGGCTACTTCTCAAATAAGAAACATTCTAGTTGTAGGGTAGCATTCTGTTAATGATGGAGAGTAGGAATCAAGACTCTTATCAGAATACAGAATTTACCATAACTATTTTTATTTCTTCCTAAATATATCCTTTCTGAAGTCAAATTGGGCATATCCAATTAAGCTGCATTTTCATGACATGCCATAAACATAATTTTTCTTCCTACAAATATTATTGGTAATATGACAACAAAGCTCCTTGCACTTAGTATAGGATGAATGTTTCACAAAATGATAGAAAAATATGCAAAGGAAAAGATTTTATCTGTTCCTTGGAAATGTTCAATATCTCAGCAGTGCAGAAACAAGATACAACTTTCTTCTGAATTAAAAATATTGTACAAAGAATTTTAAAAGCATTTATAGGTACTAGTCTTGAGTTTAAGCAGTCAATTTTATAGGAAATGTACCATATTTCCTATAAATGTACCATGTTTTATGTCAACTCTGCATACACTCAAGCATACTTCATGTGATATGTTCATCATGTTTTTTTTTTATTTTTTCTGACATAGAGTTAGCATTATTATAAAGAGTGGAAAGCCAGGCACAGTAAGTGGAAAGCAGACACATGTAATCCCAGTGATTTGGGAGGCTGAGTCAGGATCATGAGTTCAAAGCCAGCTTCTGCAACTTAATGAGGCACTAAGCAACTTAGCAAGAATCTATCTCAAAATAAAACATATAAAAAAGAACTGGGGATATGGCTCAGAGTTTGAGTGCTTATGGGTTCAATCTTTGGTACCTAAAAAAAAAAGTGGAAAAGATTTTATTGTATTCTCTGTACACCCAGCTCAGACACAAACATTTCAAATATCTATCTATAAAAATAAACACAAAGATCAATAACAAACCCAAAGGTACCTAATGAGAAAGATATACAGTGACAACATATAAATCAAAGCTTTACAGTTTATGTCTCTATGCTTCCAACAATTCTAGCTAAAACTTTTTTTTTGTCCAGGGCTGAGGACCGAACTCAGGGCCTTGCGCGTGCTAGGTAAGTGTTCCGCCACTGAGCTAAATCCCCAACCCCCTAGGTAAACTTTTTAAAAATCAAATTATAAGATTTACTCATTTACTAGCAATTATTTTTATCTTTCTTTTGAAAAGTCATTACTTGATGCTGATACTCATATGCAAGTATTTTGTTGTTGATACTGATACTCATATGCAAGAACAGACCTGTTATAATTTTTATAGTTTCTCTTTTATAATATATCTGCCAAAATTTATTTCCACTATTACAGATCAGTTTTACTCATATTAAATTACTAATGGGCTAACTCTAAAATACTTTTTTATATTGCCTAAGACCCACAGATGTTCAATCTTCCAAATGAATAATCATTTTCAACAATTAAATAATTAAAGTATTTTTTTAGAATATTTTCTTCATTAAATGTTAAAAATGGTGTGGTTTGGATTTTGACATAAACAAAAGACTTAGTTCCGAACCATCTGCTTCACAGTTCACAAATATATTTCCATTAGTAATTCTAACTGGGGGGAACTTATGTCCAGAAGATGCATCAAAACAAGAATAATCTAGTTTTACATTTCTTAGAATGACAAGAACAATGAGAACAATATTCATCTGGTTTCATGATTTTAATAGTTTTAAAATAATAGAAGCTCAAAAAAAATTTTTTTAAAGACAGAGGGACACTGAGAGAGACAGAGAAAGAGAGAAATAACTTTATTTAGTTTTTCACATGGCCTTTGTTGCTCCAACACTCAGTTGCGTATGTGGTGCTGGGGTTTGAACTCAGGTCCTCATGCTTGCCAGGCAAGCGCCGAAAACCACTGAGCCACCGCTCCAGCACCAAAGCTCAAAATTTTTGAACAGTGTTTAGCGTCTATCTGTAGCCTCTGCTTTACAAATAAAATTAATCCTCATATTTAAAAGCATAGCTCCAAAGGAAACTCTGTACAGAAAAAGAATGTGTACAGTAATGTTCCAAATATCTCCAACTGATGCCTTTAACTATATTGGAGAACTTGGTCTTGATAGGACCTGGTGATTGTTTTCTTCAGTTCAGGAGTTCCTCCAACGGGACTGTTTTAGTCAGCTTTCTCACTACTGTGTCTAAAAGACCTGCAATTACAGTTTTAGAGGATAAGTTTATCTGAAGGCTCATGGTTTCTGAGGTCTCAGCCAATAGATAGCTGCCTCTATTCCTTGGGGCTCAGGGTGAAGCTGAACATCATGACAGAAGAGTATGGTGGATGGAATAGCTCACAGAATGATCAGGAAGCACAAGAGACTCCCACTCAACAGACACAAAATACATACCCCAAATGCAAGCCCTCAGGGACCCACCTCCTCCAACCAGTCTACCTGCCTTCAGTTACCACCAGTTGATCCCTATCAGGGGATTAATTCACTGATTGGGTTAAGGTTCTCATAAACCAATCATCCTACTACCAAGCCTTCTTAAGTACTCTCCCACATGAGCTTTTGGGGGACACCTCACATCCAAACAATAACATTCCAACCCTGACCCTCAAATGTTCATAGCAATATCACAATGAAAAAATATATTTAGTCCATTTTCAAGAGTTCCCATAGTCTTAACAGTTCTAAGGTTACCCAAAAGTTCAAGTTCGAAGTCTCCTCTGAGACTCAAGGAGAACTCCCATTATGGGTTTCTATAAAAATCAAAAGCAATTTACAAGTATCCAATATATAAGGGCACAGAGTAAACAGTTCCACTCAGAAAAAAATAGGGGCATAGAAAGAAAGAATGGGACCAAAGCAAGATAAAATCCAGCTGGGCAAACAAGTCCTGTGGCTCCAGCATCTGGAGCATATGGCTTCATGATGTTCTCTCCAGAGGTCTTGTGTAGCTCTATCTCATGTCCTTGCTGGCTGCAACCCACATGGCCTCTCTGTTGACTTGTCTTTGATTGATTCCTGGAGCTTTCCTAGGCAAATATTCCACAGTACTGCATTTCTTAATCTCAGGGTTGTCCTCTGCTGCCTTGGCTTCCTCTTTACATGTTCACATATCGCCCTCTCGGGGGATGCCTGCAGAGAGTCCAACCCTGGGCACTTTGGCCTCCCAGACCTTGCTCTGAAATCTTGGTGGAAGCCTCGATGACTTCCTAACCCCAGCATCTTGCATTCCTGAAGAACCAGCACCATGTAGTTTGCACCAACGTCTGCTCCATCTTGAGCAGTAGCCAAGCCTCCAGGGACCACAGCTGCATCAGCCTCTGAGTGCCTGGATGGCTGAATATGGTGAAATAACTTCCTAGCCTGCCCTGTGCAAGCAAGGTGTTCCACTGATCTCTTCTCAAAGAAGTTTTACTTTTACTCCTTTGAGCCTAAATTGGGTGAGTATTGCTAATTCCTGAGCTGCTCTCAAGCCACCTTTCTTATTCTCTATAGGCAAAATCTTTTGCATTTTAGTGGTGATATCGTCTTTCACAATGGTGACTTCTTAGGCCCCAATATTACTCCCACAATTCAAGACCAGGTTTTTCAAATCTTTCTGTTCTTGAAAATCACAATACACTTTGCTAAAAGCTGCTAGCAATACTCATGCCATCACCTGAATACTGTGTGGTTTGTTTCAATTTTGCTTCCTGAGATTGGTTGGTTTAGAATTTCAATGTCCTCCTATGTTAATTTGGGAATGTTGTATGTGGCAAGATATTTGTCAATTTCTTCCAGATTATCAAACTTGACAAAGTATAATTTTTCAAAATAAACTCTCATAATCTTCTGGATTTTGCTTGAGTCCATGATATCTCTATCTTTGTCTTTGATTTTGCTGATTTGCTTCATTTCATTCTTCCTTTTGGTGAGGTTGGCAAGCATTCTGTCAATCTTACTTATTTTTTCAAAGAATCAAATGTTTGTTTTGTTAATAATTTGTATTTTTTTTTGTTCTCAATTTCATTGATTTCAACTCTGATCTTAGTTATTTCCTGTCTCCTATTAGGTTTGGGGTTGGATCGTTCCTCTTTTTGTAGGAATTTGAGTTGGAGCATAAGTCTATATATTTGGACTCACCTGATTTTTGATGAAGGCACTCAGTGCTATAAATTTACCTCTTAAGAATGTTTTCATACTATCCCAGAGATTTCAATATGTTGTTTCATCATTTTCATTCATTTCCAAGAATTTCTTGATTTCTGTTCTCATTACCTTTTTTTATCCATTCTTCGTTTAAGAGGGTCTTATTCAATTTCCAAGTATTTGAGTAGTTTCTGTTGTTTTTCTTGCTGTCAATTGCTAAGATCATACCATTATGGTTTGACAGGATACATGGGACTATACCAACTTTTTTATATTTGTTAAGGTTAGCTTTGTGGACTAGGATGTGGTCTATTTTGGAGAAGGATCTGTGAGCTGCTGAGAAGAAGGTAAACTCAGCTGATTAGGGATGGAATATTCTGTAAATATCTGTTAATTCCAGTTGGTTTATACAGTTGTTTAGGGTAGGAATATCTTTGTTGATTTTTTTATTTGATGATCTCTATTGTTGATAATGATGTGTTAAAGTCCCCCAGTATTATTGTGTTGAGATCAATGAGGGGTTTAATGTCCTTGAGTAATTTTTACATATATTTGAGAGGGTTGTAATTGTGAGTGTAAATTCTAATGATTGTTATGTCTTCTTGATTAATTGTTCCTTTTACTTTGATATAGTGACATTCTTTGTTCTTTCTGACTAGCTTTTGATCAAAATTAACTTTATCAGATATAAGGATAACAATGCCAGCTTGCTTTTCCAAGCCACAAGCCTGATAGAGATTTTGCCATCCTTTCACCTTCAGTCTGTGTCTATTTTTTATTGTGAGGTGTGTCTCCTGTAGGCAGCATATTGTTAGGGGTTTTTTTTTGTTGTTTTTTTGTTTGTTTGTTTGTTTGTTTTTCGGTAAGCCAGTCTGTGTCTTTTGATTGGGGCATTGAGTCCATTCAGGTTCAGCGAGAGAATAGAAATGGGAATCTGGGACCCTGACAATGTAATTATTGCTGGTTTTTTATTTTTGCCATCTTGGATATCTTTTCATGTATTTTGTGATTATTGACTTTTCTTCTGTTTAAGTGTTTTTGAAATTATTTGCGTGTTCCTCTGAATGAAGTATGTCCTTGAGAATTTTCTGTAGTGCAGACTTTGTGTTCATGTACCTTGCCAGCTTGAATTTATCATTGAAGTACTTAATTTCCCTGTCAAATTTAAAGCTGAGTTTTGCAGGATATAGTATCTTTGGCTGAAAATTGTTTTCTTTCAAAATTTGAAAAATATCATCCATTCTCTCCTGGCCTTTATTGTCTGATCTGCGAAATCTATAGTGATCTGAATTGATCTGCCTCTGAATGTGATTTGGTGTTTTTCCCTCACTGCTTTTAGGATTCTTTCCTTGATTTCTCTGTTATTCATTTTACAAATGATGTGTCTTGGGGAATTTTTCATTTGGTTAGGTCTGTTTATTGTACTATAGACATCTTGAATATGATTTTCTGGATCAATTCTGATATGGGGAAAATTTTCCTTGGCAATTTCAATTAGAAGTTTCCTTATATCCCTTGTTTGTTGTTCAATGTTTTCTTCATTCCTAATTACTCTCAAGTTATGTCTTCTCATCTCATCAAATGCTACTTGGAAGTTCTGATCATGTTCAATAAGCTTCTTTTCTTGCCTGTCATCCTTGAACTCAAAGCTGCTCAGCCTGTCTTCATTGTCTGATGCTCATTCTTTGAGAACTGAGGTTCTATTTTCTATTGAGTTTACTGTGGTATTAGTATCTTCCAATCAGCTTTTGATTTGGTTGACAGTATTTTTCAATTCTATTACACCTCTTTTCAGAATGTCTATCTCTTTATATATGTGGTCTTTCATCTAATCATATTATTAATACCTTTTTCTGTGTTTTCATCTAGGACCCTGACCAGGACACCTTGGATGGAGAGCTGTGAGGTTGAAGTGGAGGATTGCTTCCCTTTTTCCTCATTTTCAGTTACAGGGAGTATGGCTTGAGGTCTGACACTGAATAATTCTCTTGGGAGCTTTGTTGATGGTTTTGGAGCTCTTTATCTCTTTGCTTAGTTGAACTGGGGTGCAATTTAGGTAGCGCAGTTCAAAGGCTGGCACCCCAATCTGTGAAGTATTGTGGCTCTTTAGGTTTTCCAATACCTCAAGGGACATGGGGTGGAAGTCAATAAGTGCAAGCATTGCATACAACAGACAATGTCTACTGTAGCTGTTACAGTTTTGATTAGCATCTATAGGATAAATTGGATTAGCAGTTTTCTTCCTTAATAGCTCTCACATTATACTTTGTTAGCAAGCAAACACCTGTTTTTACTTCAGTCTACCATTACCCCTGTAGGTGAGGGGAAAAAAACAGTCTAGAGAGCAAACAGAATGAGGTAGGAAGGTAGTGTGAAACCTGTGAATTAGGATGTAGTGCTACAAGGTAGTAGAGATGATATAGGCTATTCTGCTAGAAATAAGGAAAAGGTAGAAATGGGATGAGAGTGGGGTAATGATTTTGAGGGAGGATGAAAGAGATCAGAATACAGTTTAGGAATTGACAGAGTAAAAGCAAGAAGGGGGTAATAAAGACTGGGGGGGTCTTTTCAGTACAAAGAGACTGAGTACAAGTTTGCAATATTGCAGATTGTCATAGGGTGAACCCTAGCAATATGGACACAGTAGACATATACAAAAAATCACAGCAACAGCAAAAATCAACCAACCACACAAACAAACAAAAAAAAATGTGTACACTAAGGAACACCAATTCCAGGAACAACAACAGCAACAAACAAAAAACAACACACCAAAAAAACGGAGTTGGGAAGCTTCTGAATTATTACCGCTGAGGTAAAAATGTACTGTGGGGGTATGTGCTCATAACTGACTTCTAGGTGGAGTCACTTCCCAGTTGAGTTTTTTGGAAGGAATGAATTTTGGTGTTCTCAGCTGACACTGAGATTCCCAGAAGGCCTCCGTGTAATCTTCTCCTATAGAAGGGTTGTAAACATTCACCCTCCCTACTTCCTATGAGAACAGATGTCAGGGCCACCCTAGTTGCACTCTTGGGCAGTTTAGTGTCTGCCTGCCCAAACTCTTATCCCACCTCAGCAAGGAACACAGAAGCCGCTGGTCATCTTGTGGATCCTGATGCAGCTGTAAGGGACTCTTGCTGTTCCAAGGAGAGTGGCTGGCCTAGACTGAGCTCACCTGGGACCATTATCACCCCACTCTTGAGTGCCTTGTGGTCCCCACTTGCCCTAAGAGATGCTGTGTGGGGCAGTCACAACCCCAGCAAGGGGAGGCAGACATGAAGGAGTCAACAGCCCAGCTAGACCAGTATTTGTGGAGGTCTCAAATGCAACCACTAGGGGGCATGGAAGCCCAGTCTCACTGGAGTGCCCAGGACTGCTTCTGTTTACAGAATTCAGGGCCTGAAAGTAGAGGAAAGCACTGATTCCAGGCTGCCACTCCTGTTCAAAGTCCCTGAGGCTGATGCTAGCCTCTGCCCCACCTGAGAGTTTCAGGCTGTATCTGCTGGACCTGCAGGAAGAACCTCTCCAGACCAGGCTGTTCAGGCCCTATTGAGCAGAATTCTGGTCGCAGACTCCATCCACAGATCTGGCCTGTGGTGGTGTGGGCAGGAAGCCTCTAAAGGGAGTTGCGGAACCAGTAGGGAGGGTCCATCAGGCCCACAAAGCCCTCAGGGCAGACAGTCAAAACACTGGGGACCTGCGGCTGCTCCTCCTGACAGCTCTCCCTATTTCACTCTGTATCTGGCGGTTTTTGATTCACAGGTCACCAAGCGGTTTCTTATACCACCCTCCCGGAGGTTTCAAAATGGCTGTGGCGCCCCACTTCTTTGTGCAATCAGATTCAGTGGACTCTAATTTTTGTGAATTAAAGCAGTTCTTTGTTTTCTGCCACTGCAGCCCTGGGGCACCAGAGTGCTCACCCCTGTGTCTGAGTTTATTTAAGTGTGGGAAGCTTCTTCCCCTCCTGGGCAAATTCCCAGCCCACGGCTGGCTGGGCAGTTGGTGCTGGAAAGTTATTATTTGGGGTTTCCTGTATTTTCAGCTTGTCCAAGGCTCTGTGTCACTAAACTTCCTTCCTTGGATAGTAATGAATTTGGGGAGAAACTTTGCTGTCCACCCACTTCACAGAAAGGCACTTCTCCCACCTTTGGTGTCCCGCATTAATGGAGAGATTTTTCATTCAGCTCTGTCACAGATCACCATGATGAAATTCTGATTATTTTTTAACTAGAACTTTTTATATTATTATCTTGGTACCCCCATCTAATAACAACACTACTCAGGAATGGATAATCATTGAATTTCTCCAGAATCCTAGGTACTAGGCTGGGATGGAATAAATATAGTTAGCATGATCAATCATATCCTCTTGAACTTTAAAGACATGCCCTTAGAAATACAGTTTGAAGCTTTTTTTCCCTTATAAAAATAAAATTAAAAAAAATTATCAGCTACAATCTTCCAAATTGTGGTCATCAGGAAGAAAGATATAGTATATTTCTGCTAGTAAAAAGCATCAGCCACCAATTAGAGAGATCAATCTTTTTTTTTTTTTTTTTTTTGGTATCAGAGATGGAACCTAGGGTCACTGGACCACTGAGCCACATCCCTAGTCCTTTTCATTTTTATTTTGAGACAGGGTCTTGCTAACTTTCTTAGGGCATCACTAAGTTGCTGAAGCTGACTTTGAACTTGCGATCCTCTAGCCTCAGCTTCCCAAATTGGTGGGAGGACAGGCATATGCCACCACACCCAGCTGAGTGATTAGTCCAATTATTCACAATTAGGTTGAAAATATCTAACTGGCATCTTTTCCTCCCATGAGTATTCCCAGAAAATAGAGATATAACTTCAAATTATTTCTGTAAGATTCCTTTTAAATAGCAGGACACCACAAAACCTGGTTCTAAATACTAGAAATTTCAATTGTAGCTTACATGATTTCTTCATTCCTTAAGTCGATTTCAGTGTGTATTGAGTAGAACTCTAAATAGGCAAAGCATTTGCTTTTGTATATTTAAAATGTCTGACCTTTACACCACATGAATTTGCAGTTTAATTATATGATGGTACTAACAAGACTACAAAATGAAACCACTCAATAGTAAACCGTACATGCAGTATAAGTTGCACACTGTGAAGTATTGCCAATATTACACAGTATGACTCCTCAAACATCTGAGAAATCATTCAACAGAATTAAAGCTTTTAAGAGCAGAGATTTTTTAAGAGCAAATAAGGTCAAAACTTCATTAAGGGGCATGAGACACAGCATGGCATAATTCATCAGTGTAGAATATAAATCTTCAGTGACAGTTCTTAGCAGTTAAGGCAAACATTTGCATAACAGTTCACTTAACAGAGATCAAATTAATAATAGAAAGAATTATTTCAATTCTGCCAAATGATTTCATTATAACTTTTATAATGAAATCTTGTTGAAAGGGGGATAGTGTGAAAAAGGTCTCAAATTTGTACTTTAATATTGATTTCTAAGTATTTTGGAAATGAAGAGTATAATCTAGAATGAAAAGAATATATATTTGGGCTTCTACAGTAATATGGCTTTTATGTGAGAAAAAAATTCCTAATACCAAGTCTGAATTATTTCTTACATGATCATTTTATATCATTTATATCATTTTAAATCACTCAAAACTGTTTTTGGTTGAAAACAATGATAATGCGTTATTTCTCATAATTCTACAGGTTGCCTGTACTCTTCTGCTCTGTATGTGTCTACTCGGATCAATCTGGTGCTACAGACTTCTTGGCAGCTGAGATAGCAGGTTCAGCAAGACCTAACACACTAGGTCTTGCACTGACTGATGGCTGGGGGCCTCGGTTATTCTTACTGTTGCTAGTACTCCACGTGATTCTGCATCCTTCAAGTCTCCTCACTTGGCTTCTCACCCCAGCAAGTGAGAGGAAATAAAATTACAGCACAGCATCCGAGTTCCCAAAGAAAGCAATGTGAGAGGTTGTCACCATAGAGCATACATCAAAACTCTGCTTGCCTCAGTTTTCCTAATATATCACTGATAAAAACTTTGATATGACCAAGCACAGCATCATTTTGGGGGGGTACTACCAAGACAAAAAGACTGGGGCCATCATCATTGCTACTTTGCAATATAACAGTCTACCATGCATGAGATGTCCTTTCATTTGTATATCAGAGTCTATGAGATTGAATCTCCACTCTTCTGCATCATTCTGTGATAAAAAGAAAAAAAATCTATTATTCTCCCACCTTTTTTTGCATCTCATACAAAAAACAATTCCTTAAAATGAAATATTGCAAAGGAAGAATGCTTCATTTTTATAGGAATCTTTATTACTTTTTAATTAAGCCAGGAGATCAAATCTAAAATCAAATGTTAAAATGGACCTTTTTAAGAGAGAAAAAAGGGAGATGGAGAGAGAGAAAGAGAAAGAGAATCAATTTTATTCATTTTTTCAATGGACTTTTGTTTCTCTGACACTTAGTTGTGTATGTGGTACTGGGTTCTAACTCGGGTCCTCACACATGCCAGGCAAGTGTTCCAACTGCTGAGCTACCACTCCGGTCTCTAAAATGTATTTTTGAATATAAAAAAGCAGTTACCACATGTTCATTAACATTCTTCCAAGTATATTTATGTAAATTATATATTTTATAAAGTATATTTATAATATACTTTTCTTTAAAGAAACAGTTCCTACACAAAAAGATGACCCACCTTTACATAGCATCATCTACTCAAAACAGCTTCTCTTTGCTGTTCATAAGAACTTCAAATGATGATAATAACAATAACAATAAGTATATAAAATAAAGAGTAAGCTGAAAGCAGCCAAACATCTGCCTTAATTATAAATTTGCTTAAATGCATTGATAAACTTATAAGGGTATCCTTACTAGAATATCCAGACCAAAAATTAAATGAAGGAATGAACTAATACGAGTTGCTGACTACTCCGTTAGGTTGTCTTGAGGTTATTTGAATCAGATGAACATGCGTTTTGACTTACTTTAAGAATACAAGAGGCATAAGGAATAGTGCAGAGCACTTATGGGCTACTTGTGTTAGGGAGTCCAATAGAAGACACTTCCTTGACATGGATGCTAAAGGCTTTCAATTTCCTTTAGGGGGAGATTAAAAAATACACAAAACCTTCCCCAAAAAGTTGCTTGTCTTAGTTTTGATACTGAATAGAGAAGGGAAAATACCTTTTTCAAGAATTCCTAACTGCAGTGAGTTCTTCAAAGTGGCCTAGAAATGAGAACATACATTACATGTTGAATCCAAAAATTTTTCAATGAAAATTTTAATTTAATAACCTAAGACTGGTGCCCTGGGATCCTGGAAGAAGTAAATTCAAATGCTCTCTAAAGGAATCAATTTTCCTTCTACAACTCAAATAATTTTTATAGATAAACTTTTAAAAAAGTATAACTTTGCAGTCAAACACAAAAGGAAAACAGAGTATTAAGAGAGAAAGATGATGAAGTCACACATCAGAATCATACCTATAGAGTTCTGACTCTGTAATTATCAAACTGAATACATAAAAAATAGATATGCAAATATTATCAATAAAAATTTTAAACTTTACTGAATAGGTTAACACTAATAAGTAAGCCTTTACTAATAAAAATATATTGTCATAATTAAAAAATAGCTTACTAGAAATGGAGCTAAAAATAGATTACTGAGTATGAAAAATGATCATAAAATAGTATGCATAATGCATAGATAACAAGATTAAAACTATAAATGAGAGTTATAGAGAACTATTATGTGTTAAATTTAAGCTTCAGAAAGAGAGGAAAAAGAAAATTAATGTCTCTGAACTAATGGAGGACCAAATATACATATCCAAGAAGCTCTATGAGTCTCAAGTAAGAGAAATGAAAGCAAACTCGCCTAGCAAAAGAAAAGATAGAAGCAGGGACAGAGTATTCTAAAGTGATAGAGTCCAGCTCTGTGTTTTGTATTTTGTTGCTCAAACTTTCAAGTCTTCTATTTGTACAATCTGATCAGCAAGCCCAAGGGTCTCCCTTCTTTAGCTATAGCAAAACATTCAAACTGAGCAAACCCTAACCTCAATGTACACTCATATCCTGTTCACCCTATCAATTCTGAATAGTCACAATAAAATCCCAGCCATCCCCCCTTTTATCTTCTCAAGTCTCTTCTGAAGCTATGTTTAGCTAGGTTTGGAGCCTGCTATGGTCTCTATGGAAAGCCCATTAAGAGAGTGACTTTTTTTTTCACATATTCTTGATGTATGCTTAGCATCATCATTCTTCATTTGAGACCCACAACATTTGGCCCAACATTTGGGTGAGGGTCTGTACTGCTGTGGAGGGCAACCACAATTTTTGCACTCAGAAGCACATGTGGACAGTAACCACCACCGGGGACTTTCTTTTCTCACTTTGACTTGCTAACTGATTCAACTACCCATTGCCTACTACAATCTTTGAAATTTTTGCTGCTCACTGGTAAACTTGTGCTCTCAGCTAGGCTGATCCATGCTTCATTTATAAATTATACCAAGTCTGTGTTTAGATTTAACCAACTTAATCCAGAATTTTTTAATAATTAGAGTCAGAACTATGGGACTGGAACCCTCCTTATAATGGTAGTGGAAGTATGTCTAAGGCTGAACTTACCTGTGTATTTCAGAGTGAAGCATGTACCTTGATCGTAGACCAAGACATAACTGAGACTAAGGTAAGGAGATGCATTTATGTCCAATGACAGTGGGGGTAGTGTCTAAACAGGTATTAGTCTCTAACTATAGGGTTTTCAGGGGAAAAACTGATACCTTGTGCAAAATACAGGCTCACTGGGTCATGGCTTATATGAGGAAGAGAAGTTATAGTGTGCCATGCTGAGATAGCATTAATCAAAGCCAGTGACTTTACTAGGACCCTAAAAAATGCCATTGTTGCTGCTACAGCTATGCCTCTTTCTCAGAAAAGATTTTCATCCTCAGGGAACACAATCATGGTATCCTTGCAGAACAACCAGTGACTTGGTCTTAAGCAAATCACCTAACCCTGATCACATTGATTTGAGTCTCTCTGGAGTGAAAAACATTAACATGATCAGAACAGAGTTCCAAAATACATCCAATAACCACCAAGTAAGAAACACAAACACAAATGCACACACTCCCCAAAATGAAGTCTATGTATAGGTGAAGAAATACAATCATGAAAACAGAGGTCCAAATTGTAACCCAATTTAAAATCCAAAATTCACTAAAAGGATTCATACAAGATTAGATAAAAGGGCACTAATTGACATTTTGCCTCTACAACATATTTTTTGAAAAGCATTTACATCCGTTAAAGTATACCAATTGGTAAACTGTCCCGGTTTTAATGGCTACCGGGTTGAAATTAGTTACTTCTGGAGATTGTGCTAAATTTAAATAAGGCACTCTTATAATCTTTAGAGAGTTATGGAGCATAAATTGGAGGGAAAAAAAGAATTACACCTCACCTTAGCATTGGAACTACTGCCTTGCCTAAATTTCCCATAATCATAATGCCCATTTTTCTGAAATATACCATAGTGGTCATGGCTGGTCTGAGCCAACAAGCAATAAATTAAAATTAAATTAAGTTTTGGCACTTACAATTGGCTTAATAAAATGGGATTCAATGAACCTTCCTCCCAGATAAAATAGTTCATCCTGCCCGATAAAAATTAAAACGAGGCATTCAAAGATTGAGATCCATTATACAAGACCTATTTAAAGAAGGGGTGATTATCTCCATTGCTTCTCTAATTAACAGCCCAATTTGGCCTATTTTTAAACTTGAAAAGGAAGCAGTATACCTCATAGTGGATTACCGTAATATTAATGGTATCATCACATCCCATACCAAATATTATTAAAGTTACTGACTTCATCCAACCAGCAACTGGTAAATACTTTGACTCTCTAACAATCATAGATTTGGTTAACATGTTTTGTTCAGAATCTATTTCAATTGCCTTTCACGTAAGATTGCTTTCACATTTTCAGGCTACCTGTGGGGTACATTAGTCCTGTGATCACACACAATCTTTACAGATAAGATCTTAACTGTATCCAACCTTCCCCAGGAGCACAAGCTTGATTAACATCACTCTGATGACCCTACTCTGAGGAGATTCATTTGATTCATTTATTCAAGACATACAAATACTCATAAGGGAGCCCCCCAAAATAGACAGGACATTGACCCATACATAATACAAACCCATCACTTCAGATACCTCCCTAAAATTTACTTGAGCAGCTGAAGGTTGTGTCATCCCTGACACTGTCAGGAAAATGGTATTGACCCTCTCAGCGGCAAAGATGCTAAAAGATTCCCAAGATCTGTGGCCAAAGCACTGGAGACAACATATTCCTAATTTACAAATTCTATTTTAGGCCTAATTGCACTATTGCTCACAAACTATCCCACTTTGAATAGAAGTTTCTACAGCAAAAGATTCTAGGATGTATCCAAATGGCAGTAGCACAAGCACTTCATTAATGTCTCAAAAACAAAGTCCCTTCATTTTAGGGGCAGTAGCAATCTCAAGACTCTGATTGTCAAGAGTCCCTGATGCACCCATGATGACCATAAATTGCATATGGGTTCCTAGTGGCAAATAAATATATAAATACTCTTCTTGACCCCACACTGTATGCCTTTAAAGAAGCAAGGAATATCTGCACATTGTTCTCTCCTGGAAACAGAGGCTTCACAGGACCAGAGCCTATGACCCTCCATATTCAGTTGCTCACTACTCATTGGGTTATGGAAACGGCACCCTTTGGGCTTAGCATGGCTACTGAACTCTATTGCCTATGAAATGGAGCCAAGCCCAGGTTCTGTTTTTTTCCCCAGATTTTCTGTTTTTTCCCACCTGAAGAAGCTAGTGGGAGCTGGACTGCATTTTCATTATTTCCTTGTCAAATGATACAGTGATGAAGAGGATCATCCTTCTTCTATACTCCTTAGCTTCCATGGAAGCCCCTTGGTACCAACCGAATAATCAGCAAAGAGTTCATATAGTAAAGATGGCATTACTACCACTACACATCATGAAACTTGCTGGAGAGCTGCTTCTTTTCATCCTTCAATTGTATGTTCCTGATGAAGAAGAGAATCCAAGGATCAGCAAAATTGACTGAAACTCGGTCAGTCATTTCACACTGGACACCCTAGCCAATAATCATCTTCCTCAACACATTTTTACAGACTCTTTTGACTAGTCCAGTCAATGGCAGCTACAACTTCTTAGCCAAAACTCCCCTTTGGTGTAAAGAGCTCCAAGAATCTCTTGACTCGCAGATAACCAAACCTAATAGCTCACAGTATAAGAACTCACCAAGATGTTCTTTATCTCTCAGACCTCCACACATTATTGATAGTGACCAAGGCACTGGTCACTTCATTTCTCAATAGAATTGCAGCCTCTTGAAGAGGTTATCGATGAACTCTAAACAGCCTTCAGAGTCCAAGGATACAGGCCTCAAAGAACACCATAATGTCTTACTTCTGGAACACTTCAGTCACCAGTAACATCAGGGCAAATGGTTAAGAGTCTAGCTTTTCTTTCATATTATTTTTGGTGTATTATATGTGATGATGAGATTTATTGTTACATATTCATACATGCACAAAATATAACAACATCATTTGGCCACTATCATTCCCCAGTATTTCTGACTTGGTTTTTGATGCTTCACTACTGACATCTTTCAAGATTCACCACTCCTGTTTCCCCTTTGGCACTATTTCTGGGCAAGTTGATAGGAAGCCCATTTGACACCGCAGGAAGTTCAAATCACAAAACCCCTGGCTGGCATAAATGCCCTTGCCCAGCCTTAAACCAAAATTAAGAGTCTCACCAGGCTTTCTTCCTTCCTTTCTCAAAAAAATCTTTTAATCAGCATGGGAGCCTGCTCTACCTCTTCAAAAGACTCTTTATGTGAGTAATAAACTTTTTAACATCGTCTTGGTATACACGTAGTGTCATTAGTCTCGAGATTCAAAGCAAACTAGAGAGACGGGGAAGTCCTATGCCACCTCTCACAAGAGACTCCAGTGTTATCTAATTTTAAAAAATTAAATAAAAAATAACTTAAAGTAACTTAAATTTATTGAAACTATTGTTACCCTTCACTGTTTGAAAGAATAAAATTATTGATCAAGCTCAGATTTTGAGAAATTTTGAAAGTCTTAAATTAATCATTAGCAAATACGTACTCATAACTTAAAATCTTGTAGATAAAAGGAATGAAATGAGAAAAGAAATTAATTTAATACAAGGAAAGACTAAAACATTCTCCCAAAAAACAAGATTTCAAAAGCCACATTTAAAATTTTAGCTCCATAATATTCTAAGAGAAGTATACCACGAACATGAATGGGTACATGCTTAATATAAAAGGATTTTTTTTTGAGAGAGAGAAACAGTTTTTCACATGGCCCTCGCTGCTCTGAGACTTCGCTGCAGATTTTTAAAATATGTATGGCAAATGGCATTTTTAAAAGTTTGATATAGCAATTAATATCAGAAAAATATGCATTAAGACAAAAACATCAGTAGAGAAAAACAGCATTTTGTGACAGCAGGTTTAAATTCATATATATATTCATATATAGACGGAATATGTCCCATAAAATCCACACACTGAAACAGTCAATAAGGTAATAGAAGAGGTGAGTCCTTCAGGAGGTGACAAGTTACCAATGGGATTAGTGTGTCTATCAGGGAGTTTGAGGGTGGTGTCTACTCCTTTTTACTCTCTGCCATGTGAAACAAATAGAAAGCACTGTCCGTGAGGAATAGTACTCGCCAGACATCCGCATGTTCCTTGAACTTGGACTTCCCTGCCTGCAGAACTATGAGAAACAAATGTCTACTATTATAAAGTATTCAATGTAAAGAAAACTCTTTGACTTTTGGATAGAGATGAATTTCTTAAATGAGACATAAAGCTCCATTTATAAGTCAAAGTACAAAAAAATTTAACCAAAATTAAAAATACTGGTTAATAAATATGCCAAAAGATAATTAAATTTCAAGATAGGAATAGGAGATGATCATTGAAACATACAACTGACAAAATTGTGTATACAGAGTACATAATTTTTAAAATCACCGAGGAAAAGAAAAAGTCAAATAAGCATAAAAGAAAAGGACTTGAAGAGACAGTGCTGTGGTCTAAATGTTTGCATCCACACAAACTAATCTGATGAAGCTTAATCACCAGTGCAAATGGTGCTGGTAGAAGGGGCATTAGAGAGGTGGTTTGGTCTTGAGGCCTTTGCTTGTGTGAGTGCGATTAGTGCCTATATGAGAAAAATGTGGGGGATGCCTTGGTACTTCCTCCAGCACCTTGACCTTGGACTTTGTTTCCTCCAAAATAGTGAGAGATAAGTTTTTGCTTCTTGTTATCTATTCAGTTTATGATATTTTATTATAGAAACCCCAATGGACTAAAGCACTCTGAAAAAGAAGCATACATAGTCCATAAATACATGAAAACATTTTCAACTTTATTAATAATCAGATAAATGCAAATTTAATCTCTAATAAGTTAGCATTTCTAACTTGTAGATTGGCAAAAATGTAAAATTACAATTGCTTTGGAAACCATTGAGCATTATTTTATACAGTTGAAGCTCATACACTCTGTGGTGCAGCATTTTCTTATCTGGATGTGTATCCTGGCAACCTTAGGTACCTGCGCCTAGAACTGCTATTCACGAATGTACAGGTCCTGAAACATATTTATCAACCCTATACTTAAGGAAAGTTACAAATAATCAAAATATCCATGAAAAATGTAATAATAAGTAGGTTTGGGTATATTTATAAGTGGGAAGATTATATAGCAGAAAAAATCAATATATTATTGCCAGTTAGAGAAAAAAACTAAGGATAAATCTTAAAAACCTAAGTTTGAGCAGGAAAATGAAAAAAAACTTAATCATAAACAAATGCAGAGTATGATTGTGATCATAATATGAAAGACCTGGAAAAGGAAATATTATTTTATAGCATATAGGAACATGGATAAAGAGCAAGCCAAAAGAAAAGAAATTATAAATTCAAAATTTCAAATGGAGCTAGAGGAGAAAGATCAGAATTTAGGAGGACTACAGGAGATTGTCAAGCAAAAACAAATGAGATGGGTACACATGTACTTTCTTTTGTACATATATTTTAGACTCCAAATTTAATGTAAATAATTTAAAATAAAGTTCTTAAAACAAGAAAATACAAGGAACTTGTTTTGTTTTCAGTGCAAAACTTTTTAAAAGACTTTAAGAACATAAGAAAGAAAATGATAAACACAATTCCACTAAGAGATCATGGAGTACAAGCCTCTACCCAGTCCGGTCATTATGGAAAGCATTATGTATGTGTTTTTTGGACAAAATTGCTCTAATTAGCAGTCATTATTGTTTGATCAAATTGCATTGCTATTTTACCAGAATTTGTCAGGAAATTTAAGGCATAAATGCATTTAACTGAATGAATATATATCAAATGTTTTCCTTTGCATTTATCCTTCAGACTTTCCAACAGCTTCATTTTCAGTACGTCTTGTGAAGATTTTTTTGGTTTTTAAAAAAATTTTTATTAACTATGCATTTCCAACTTCATGAGGTTAATAAGTTATAGCTAATTAATCTTAATTTCAGTTAAAGAAAAACTATAATATTTTGATATTTCTTTTATATCTCTGTGTATAATTTTATAATACAGCTTTTTTCAAGAAATAATATCTTATCTACAGGTATGAATAAAAGGGAAAATGATTAGGGAACAAAGGTCCCCAAAAGTTTCTGAAGATGGAATATCATTACAGAGATCATTACTGAGGCCTGTGAATAATATCTGTTATAGAAAATAGAGAATTCATAGTTTGTTATGAATATGCAAACAGGAATGTTAAAGGTAAAATATAGCAGTAGGAGAACGAGATACAATGAAAAAATGAACACATAACCTATGCCCTATGGAAAAATCAACTTAATTATGGTTTGTTACAATAGTTCCTCTTTCTGAAAGAAGTCCAGCTTTAATTAAAATCTTCCCATTCGATCAGATGGAGTTGCAGATGAGATTAGTTGAAACTAACTATTGTTCTTATTCAGCTTAATGTACTGCATTTCAGCAGTTAGGAGACATACAAAAGAAAAGCATTTCACTAAGTCTTCAAAGAGTCTGTTATGATTCTAAATTTAATTAAATTAGATTAGTTGCACATCATTTATATTGCTAAAAAAATATAAAGCAATTTCTAAGAGTCTTTTTCCCCTGCTCTCCTATCCTTCCTTGGTCTAGCACACTTCAAAATTTTGAAATCTATGCTGAATCCACATTAGGTCTTTTAGTAAACAAAAGTATTATAAAAGTCTTTATTACTTTCCTTTGAACTATCCAGCAAATATAAATAGAACTCAATCAACAAATCATATCCATGTTAACAGAATGAACAACCCACACTTTTAAATAGTTCATCAGAAGTTACGAATTGCAGTTTCAGATTATCTCTCATTTTTCTATAGGTTTTGTGTTGGGGGGAATAAAACCACTTAGTGGATTTCTCTACTTGCTTCTTATGAAAACAAATGGACAAAATAGACCTAGAAATAATCCAACATAATCCATATACTTCTGAGATTCAAATTAATCTAGCTGCCTCAAAAGAGATTTAAATATCATCTTTTAGCAAAATAACTCTATCCTAGGGATCCAACATGGATATATGTGTTGGCTGAGAAAAGCAATGATGCCAATACATTTTTTTGTTTCTAAACTATTAAATTATAGAGCAATTTGTTATGCAGCACCAGACAAAAGATAGCAACTTGGTGCTTGGGCAGGGGTAGGAATGGGAAACTTTGAGGAGCAATTAGTACCAGTGAACTGTGAAGGGCCTTGAATAAAGTGTGCAGGTGTGATGGCCTTGAAGACCTTGAAGACAACACAAAGAGTGCTTAAAGGGTAGCAAGAACAGGGGAGGGAAGGAAAGAGGAAGCACTGGGACTGAAAGCAGCAAACTATATTCATGCATGTATGCATGATTATGTCAGAATGAACCCACTAATAACGCACTAATAGAAACTTTAAAAGGAACAGCAAGGAAACTTTACTGGCATTTGGAGGATATAGTTTCCAGTATTTAGTGGTAGACAGTAATGTAGGAACTAGAAAATGTATCTAAGGAACTAAGTGGTCTGCTAAAACGATTTCAAAATAGAATGTTGAAAGTGCTACCTGGTTTATTTACACTGTTGATAGTAAAATGTGAGAGACATAAGAAGTGTTAAACTGAAAGGTCCCAGGACACAATGGTGTTGAAATTCTACACTTTTTCAGATAGCAAACAATGATACAATTAGAAAAAATGATTTTTGAACCCTGGGATCAAATCCTGGGGATACTCAAAAAAGAAATATTGAAAGAGGAAGTGAAGGGTATTACCATAAAATGTTTTTAGAGTCTCAGAAAGATCCAAGGTATCTACTAAAGCAGTAGGAATTCTAAGAAGCTTAAGGACAGTTGCCCTCAGGCATCTTAGAAAAAGCCCAAACAAAGTAAAAACAAACAAAACAAAAATATCTCAAATCAGTTTTGGGATCTGGTTATTGATCTGTGATAGGAACTTCAGTAAGAGTCACAGGAAATCTACCAAGATTTTCAAATAATTATTTAGTAGAAATACTATTAATAACTCTCAAAGGGATAGAGATAGTACAAAATTAAGTTTTTTGACTTCACAAATTTTCTGTCAATAAGAGATTGAGAAAAATATGAAGGCATGCCCTTGCCTACCAATTATTACTTGGAAGGCAGAAACAGAAATCTGTGCTGCTGAACACAGAAACAGAGAATCAATATTAGGTAGCAATAGCACTGAGAACTAAGACAATCTATTATTTGATAAGCAGGATCTCAGAATTCCTTGGGATTCATGAGTTAGCCCTCTGATTCCTGTATTTCCTCCTCTTTGAACAGAAATCTACATCAGTTATTTTATGCTTTACTTAAAATTATGTATTGTCTAATTAGGCATGGTTGATAAGAGGAAACTATAACTAAGAAATATCCTCTTGAATTAGATGATAAAATTCTGGACTTTGGGATAATGTTATAATAGAGATGAGATATTTGGGGAATCTTGGGAGAGACTGGCTGTTTTTGAACTTAGCAGCAAAATAGTGATTGATTTTCTTTGTTTTTAATTTTTTTTATATAATTGATGAACTTTCCTTGACACATTATTATCACCCAAGATTTACAATTAGGTCCCCTTTTGGTAGTGTTCATTCTATGGGTTAGGCTTCCTGCCAGGTATTGGGTAAAGACAAATTAATAAAAGAAAGATTAATAATTGAAATTGGAGAAGATTATGATTAAGTCAGATTTAGAAAGTCAACAACTGAAAGTGTTCTCCCTTATACAGAAGGTAGAGCAAAACAAAGGAAAAATAGAGGAAGGGGATAGAGTGGGAGGGGAAAGGGATGGGAAAAGGGAGAAACTGTGAAGTGAAATTGACCAAATTGTGCTCTGAATGTTATATATGAGTATACCACAGTGAATTCCACTTCATGTGTATCTATGACGCACCAACTTAAAAAACAGTAAACAATTAGAAAAAATAGTAACGAACAAGAGCAACAGGAAGAGGGAAGAGAGGAAGAAAAGGGCATGGGAATTGAAATGGAACAAATTATATTTCATGCATATATGAATATGTCAAATTAATTAACCTCACTACTATGTATAACTTCAATGCATTAATAAAACACTTAAAAAAGAAAAGAAAAAAATTGTTTTCATGAATTTTTGATTTATGGATATAGAATAGAAATTTTTAACTCAGGATGTTATTACTTATAGCTAAACGACTATGCAAGAAATTCATAAGCTATGGTTTTTTCCCATTTACCTACTGCATATACATTCAATGCTTCCAACTTAAAAATAATACTTTATCAGATAAAAAAAAAAACTTGAATCTTTCAAAAACGAAGAGGAAGAACTGTGTCATGGCATCATAAAGAGGTAAGCAAATCCTCTGCAAGTAACAACAGCAACAACAAAAGAATAGGTAAACTGAACAACTAATATGTCAAAAAAGTAAATAAAAAACACTTTAATACTGAGAAAATTGACCAAAACCAAACAAGAAAACAAACAAACAAAAAACTGCTATAGCCTTTGGTAGAAACAGCAAAACTTAAGGGCTTTCTTGCCTGGGGATATTTTTATTTCTCCAGCTTTGTTAATGAAAAGTAGTTTAACCACCAGCATCATTATTGCTGGAGAGGGAAAACTCAATTTGGAAGGACAGTAAAAAATCCTGGTTTTGCCAAGTAAAAGTGACAAATTCAGCAAGAAACGAATGTGAAAATGCTGTAGTTTTGATCAAAGTGTGGTTTAGCTGGGGCAAAACATGAGCCTGTAAGAAATTAGCAGGGACATCAGAGGAAAGAGATAGCAATGGAAGGGTTAGTAAGGTTTTGAAAGGTTTCTGTCTCACTTAAAAACTATAAACTTGCATGTTGTAGACCTGAGAGGAAAATAAATAAATAAAAGGCACTGTAGACTTAAGAGCTAGCTGCAACTTTGGATGTATCCTGCAAACCACACACAGATCAACATTCAGAGGTATAAAGTGTAACCTCTGCTCAAGTCATTAGCTTACCACTAAGCTATACAAAGACAGGAGGAAACTTTGGAAAATAAAGCTAAAAAAATTAAATTAAAATTAAAGGCTGAAAAATTCTTCACTGTAAGTCCACATCAGTAACTGAAAATAAGAAGGAAAGCAAAACAACAAAACTTAAAAGTGTGTATGTACACACACACACACACACACACACATCCAAGATTGCTGCAATATATCACCAAAAATGTCCAGTTTTCAACCAAAAACTATAAGACATTCAGCAAAACAGAAAAATAAGCCAAAACTTTCACAAACCCCTAAAAAAATCTATCAAAAGAGAAAAGAAATTGTCCAACTAGACTCTACATTGTACTTCAGATTTAAAAGCAGTTATTATAATATGCTCAGAAAATTTAAGAAAACTGCTTTAAAAATTACAGGAAAAATTGTGACGACGATTAAACAAACAGAGAAGTAGAAATTATTTTTAATAAAAATCCTAATACTTGAAAATATACTTACTAATAGAAATGAAAAAAATACTAGATGGGCTCAACCTTTAAAGGCACATAAAAAGATGTCAATGAACATGAAAAAGAATAATCAAAATTCTATAGTATGAAGATCAAAGAGGAAAAATAATGGAAGAAAAATGAGCAGCACCTTAGAGACTTATGGGGTAAAATCACACATAAACTACAAGTACAAAGACAGAGGTCAAAAGGCAGAAAAACAGGGGCTGGAGTGGTGGCACAACCATTATGGTGCTTGCCCAGCATGTGTAAGTACATGGGTTCAAACCCCAGCACCCACGCACACAACAAGTGTCAGAGCAACAAAAGGCATGTGAAAAACGCAATAAAAGTTGATTCTCTCTCTCTCTCTCACTATCCTTCACTCTTTGGGGGAAAAAAGGCAGAAAAACTAGAAAAATTAATGGTGGAAAGGTTTCCATATTTGATTTGAAAACATAAATCTACAGATCTGAGAAGCTTGATGAACCTCAAGAAAAAATCACAATGAAAATACTATAGTATATATATATATAGACAGACACACACACACACACACACACACACACACACACACACACACATATATATAACAATCAAACTTCTCAGAGACAAAAAATAAAAAATAGAAAACTAGGGCTGGAGAGGTGGCTCAGCGGTTGTGGCACTTGCCTGGCATGTGTGAGGATGCAGGTTCAAACCCCAGCACCACAAGTCACCTGACAAACTAAATAAAGATTGCTTCTCTCTTTCTCTCTCTCTCTCTGTCCCCTCTTTCTTAAAAACACAAATAAACAAAAAACAAACACCAAAAAAAAAAAAACCTCCGAAAACTAAAGAGGAAAGCATTCATATGCAGAAGAACAACATGATTATACACTCATCCCCCACAACAATAGAGAATGGAAGGTTATGGTATGATATAAAGTACAGAAAGAAAATAAATAGCCAATAAAAAATTATACATCCAGCAAGACCATTGATAGAAATTTGGATTAAAGTAATGACATTTTTAGATAAACACACCTAGAGAATTTATTCCTGCCAGACCTAACCTAAAAGACAATCTAGGAGCTGGAGTGGTGGCTCAGTGGTTACGGCACTTGCCTTGCATGCACAAGTACACGAGTTCAAACCCCAGCACCACGTACACATGAAAAACTAAATAAAATTGATCCTCTCTTTCTCTATCTCCCTCTCACTGTCCCCCTCTTTAAAAAAAAAAAAAGACAATCTAAATCCTTTTGGCTAAAAGGCATCATAGTATACAGTAATTCAAATCTTAAAAAAAAGGAATAAAAAGCATATGGAATGTTAAGTATTGAGTGAATATAAAGGATAGGAAGAAAGAGAGAGGGAGAGGTTGAATTTCACTTTGATTCTTTGAATTTTTCAAAGAAAGAATTTTTTTCTATTCTCTCTCTGGGATTTTAATATTGTTCACTGTACCAATAAAACTGAACTTGTCTGATTCACTTTGAGACAATGTCTTTTAGAGAGAGCCTACTGATTTCCACCTTCTGTTCTCCTGGAGCCACTGGGGCTGCCTCAGTATTCATTTGATGCTCGGAACTGTCCTGCCACCACCCATCCAAGAAAGCCCTCTTATGCCTATCTTTACTCAAAGTTATATTTTATTGCTACTAAAGGAAGGTACATACTTATTTCTTCTGAAATGACTGTGATTTTTTAAATTTATCATTTATTCATTAATTTCTTACATTGATTAAGCAAGCATTGTGGTAGTTTCTGGAATTATATTATGAGGAAAAAAACAGACGTTGTCTCCTATTAAGGAACTAACATTTATCCAGATGATCAGAAATGAAACAAAAAATATTGTTTTTTAGTTAAAAGCATGTAAAACTATAAAAAGGATAAGATATTACAAAAGTATAAAATGGGTCACTTAAAATGGACAGTGAGAAGACTTCTCTAAATTGAGAATGGAGAATTTATTTAATGTTTTCCAAGTTTGTAAGATTTCAAAATACTTCAGTAGCCTTTCTTTTTTAAATTGACATATAAATGTATACACTTATGAAGTACTACATAATGTTTTGTTCATGTAAACACTGGGTAATAACTAAATCTGGGTGATCAGTATAGCCTTCATCTTAAACTTTTATCATTTCTTTATGGTAATATATTAAAAATCCTCTCTTCTAGCTTGACTTTTAATTGATTATATCTGTACTTTCCCAAATCCCAGAAACACTCTGAAAAACCATAGCACATTTTTTCATCTGTTGTCTAGTCATCAAATACAAAGTCTGTTTATACCAAGTTGATCTTTCCCCAATCCCTAGAGATGGGCTTAGAACACATTTACATTATGAAAACACTAGATGTTATTGATCTGTGGACAGTAGCCTAGTTGGAATCTCTCTCCATGAAAGTTTTCTCCTCCTTTATCTTACTAATTGTCAGGGAAAAAAAATGACATGACTGTAGATCTTAAACATGCCATCCATTTAAACACAAACTGAGTGCCCGCAAACCACAAAAGAAGGTCAAACGAATAGCCTCAGAGTCACATTGCCAACAATCTCTACTACGTGAATATTTAGACCATTATTTTTAATTGCATCTCTAGATACAAAGAGGGTCAGGATGCCATATTTTCAAAGTGATGGTTAACACTTAAAAGGATGTACTGTGTGAACCATGAACAATTTAGCAAGTCCAAATTTCAAGCACCATATACCATTTTATAGAACATGTAGTATTTTTAGTAGCAAACAATGTAACATTTGTAAAGTAGCAAAATATTCCTGATTTCCAAGTGTATGCAATAGTTTCAGTGTGCATGGTTAAGATGGACTCTCTTGTAAGTTATTTTAAAAGCATTTTTTCTTTTCTCAGAGAGATAAAAATGTTGTAAAATGTATAAAATACATAAAAGAAAAAATTATATTTTTAAGACAGAAAATGTTTGTAAATGTAAAAGTTTTATGGCAACTGTTCGAAGTGTATATATGTGACTTGGGAAATAATTTGTATTTCACTAACAAAAATCATACTATATTTACTTAAAAATATCCCTGTTTAAGCAGCATTAAACAAATATGCAAATAGATTATAGGTACAATTTTGTAATCAGGACCACAGGTTTGATATCAAAACAAAGCCATTCTTGTCAAACTTAGATGCAACAGCAAAGCTTCTATTTAATATTACACAGGTCCTGGGATGTGTTGGAAAGTGAGAAATAATGATATTTATTTTTATTTACATTTATGTAGTATAAAATGTAAATTTATAACTTTATGATTATATAAGAATAATAATTTAAAGAAGCACCATGACAGCCTTTACTTCCAGAACTGCTCATTATACACATAGAAGTTGTTTCAGGAAAATGATAAGAATGAATAAAATTTTCAGAAAGCTTTCTAGATAGAAATCTATCTGTATATATCAATCAATTTTATTTCTAAACATAAAAATAATTTAGGAAATATGTTGAGGTTTTTTTTTAAAAAAGAATGTTTTCTTTATTTTGTCATCTGACTTTGTTTCTCTGATACTTAGTTGTATATGAGGTGCTGGGGTTTGAACCTGGGTCCTCACACAAGTGCTCCAACCACTGAGCCACCACTCCAGCCCCTATGTTGAGATTATTTCAATAACAATAATAGAACAATTTTTAGGAATAAATATGTGCATGTCCTTAAAGGATAATATTATGAAACCTTATTGAAAGCATAGAGAATTAAATGTTTATAGAATTATATCATGTTCATATATTAAATGGCTTAATACTATGAAGATTTTAAAATTTATAAATAAGACCAATGGATCAGACTATGAAAGATATTTGCAAAGAAAATGAACAAGGTGGAACTTATTTTACCATAGGAAATAAAATTTAAAATCTTGTTAATTAAAGTTCAGTCATTTTTTGCAGCTATAAATCTTCATGTATAAAAACTATTTATTCTGCCATAATCAATATATTTTTCTTCAGTGTATTTTATATCAACATCTCTCTGGGATAAAAAAATCTCAAAATCAATTTATTATACCCACTGAAAATATTATAGAGATTTAAAAATTAGTAATATTTTGCCGGTTTGCAAATACTATATTATATGGTACTAAAAATACTACATGCTTTCTTAAAAGTTAGTGCTGAAATCAACAAATAGTAATGGAAATAAATACCTCTGAAGAACAAAATATATAATGAACTTTAATTTTTTACAAAAATCCCTTTTCAAATCAGTTGGGGGGTACAATGGAGTATTCAATAATTGGGCTATATTTATTTCTTTCTTTGTAGATTTCTGGTGCTTAATATTTAAAGGATAATTTTGAGTATATTGCTGTGACTTCAAGAGAAAAAAATTATTTACACAAAGCCATAGAAACAGTTGATAATTTCAATAATAGTATTATTTTAAACTTTTCTAACTCTAAAAACAATATTTGAAAATGAAAATACAAGTCCCAGAATTGGGGAAAGTTATTTGTAATACATATAACAGAAAAAGAATTGTTATCCAGAATATAATATAGCACTCTGACAAATCAAGCAATAAAAAAGTTGAGAAAAGGATATTAATAAAAAATTTGCAAAGGTTGTATCTCAAATGTTCAATAAACCTATTAAAGATGATCTACCTTAGTGATAGTCAAAGAAATGCCAACTAAAGCATTACTTGAAAAATGATGTCACTCATACCCAAGTAAAACAGTATAAGACAATACTATAGCCATACTATAAATTTAATGAGGTACACAAAGGCTAAACAATGTCTACATAAGAAAACGATAAACACCAAATTAAAGAGAGTTCATGATGGAGAAAGTGGATTGTAGAGAGGACGTGAAGGAGGGCTGTACAGGAAGCTTCAATTCTATCAGCAATGATAATTTCTTAAGCTCAAAAAATCTCAGAAAAACGCTGAAGATAAAGTTCCTTGCTGAGAATCCCTAAATGAATCTCAAATATGCATTAGAAATGGAACTAACAGAGCTGCTGTTTCGGCCACAGTCATGTTGCCACTGCACCTTAAAACCAGATCTGCGATGCCGGTAGCATGTGTGAAGCACATGTGTGTATTTACATCACCACAGCCAGGAAGCACTGAACCAGTGTGCCACACACCACAGTCACGGACTCCAGATCTAAAAAGCCTCAACCAAAATCTGTTCCAGCAAATGTGTGGCCTGAGTCCCACTTATTTCCCCATGTAACTCAGTTCCGAATCAAAGCTTCCCACAGTTGCATTTAAATGGCAAAGTCTACATCACATATCTGGACTGTCACCAGATAAAAAGGTTACAAAGTGCGAATTTTTTCTTCTTAGAAAAGTGAGCATAGGGCAAGGAACTATCACGAAGAGAAAATACTCAAAAATTTTAAACAGTAATGACAGATTTTCATTAAGGTGGGAGATGGAATTTTCAACTTTGTATCTGTATCTTTCTATACTGATGGTATGATTTTGACAAGAGTTCAGTTCAGATTTCTTTGTTGGGTCACAGAACAGCAAGTTTACCCTCACCGTATAGCCAAGCTTCTTCCTCATTAACAAAAAGAGAACCCAGCCAATAACACATAAATCAAACTTTTGTATGCAAATTCCAAGAAATCTGTTCAAAAGAAACGGACAGACCCTTCATGGTTCCTTCATACCTACTACTTGCTGGAATTAAAAGACTGGTTCAGTCCTTCAATTCGTAGTACATCTGTTAAAGATGGTAGACAAGATATAAAGAACCCAGATCTCTTGTGTGTAAGGAGAGTTAAGCCTGGAATTACCTGTTCATCTGGGTACCTGAGAGAAATATGAGCATCCATTTGGTTTACGCCACTGTCAGGGAAAATGGGGTGAGGGTCTTTGTTACTGTCATACTTACCTGTTTCTAACTAACATTGGAAGTACTGTCATTATTTTTAAATATACTTAAAAATTATATTTAAGGACAGTTAAATAGACAAATTTTTGAAAGCTTGACTTTTATCAATTTCTATAATGAAATTCCATGGGAATTTTCCTAATTTTTAGGGTAATTTTACTAGAATACAAGTTTCACTTTTTTCCAAACAGTTATGTTGTCTTATTTCTAAAATCTCAAGTTTTTCAATATTATTTGTATAAATTCTACTCTGAAATGGAAATCATATTTTAAAAGAACTTATCAAATACTAACTATGGTGTAGTGATTATTTCTCAATCCTAAAACCACTTAATAAATTTATAAATGATTTCTACTACATTTACTTGTCATTTAATTTGTTAATTTATTAATAATTAATAACTTCATTTAAAAAAGAATGCATATCTACCCTGTGCTTGTTGCTGGGTTAGGTGCTGCAAATACAATGATGAATATTAAAGACCTGTCCACAGGAAGAACTCACAGTCTTACGTTGGAAGGTGTTCACAAAATCCTTTATGTCTACATTATAATAAGTGTCATAATGTGCCATTAGTAAGATATCCATGTACAAATTGGGGATCACATTCTGTGAACAGCTGATTTACCTTCAATGTTCTCACTCTGACTTTCAGATCTTTTTAAAATAAATTCTTTAAGTGGTGGTTATTTATTTATACAGTATAACTATATAGTGTAGTCCTGATCCCTTGCTATTCCTACCATTTTGAATGTCAATTTACTCACTATATTTAAAATATCAAAGTTATAAATTCTATTCTTACCTTTGAGGTAGACCAATTTTTCTATAGATTTTTAATCATATAAATATTTATCTCTAATACCCAGGTAAAATAAAAAATTTTCAGATATACGTCTTTAAGTATCACACATGGCCCATTCTCTACTCATGGACTGCATTTGAATCTCATCCTCTAGATGAACTGAAAATAAATTCACCTTTTTCTTTGTAATTGTCTTTTAAATTTTGAGCACACATTTTAGAAGAATGTCATCTAAGGCGTTACTATTCAGCTTGTGCATGAGAATACTGTATGAAACAGAACCAAATCTACTTGAAAACTAGGTATTGTACATGTATTGTCTCTTCTTTGTTTATAAGGATCATCACTGTGCCAAATAAATTTGCATTTGAAAATTGATGGACGTAATAATACAATGTTTCCTAGGGCATCAAATCTTTAAGTCTTAAAAATCAATATTCTGCCTAAGGTTTTTTAATGCAGTGGAAGATTAATAATCACACAACAGCTACAAAATTCACCAGAGAATTAAGCGAGTATCAAGGAAGCCAGAGTGCTTTAGTAATACTGACTTTGTAAACACAGCATGCCTGAATCCAAGTACAGCCATATATCTCTTATTTAATAAGCTAATAAGATGCATTATATTTTTAAAGGCTAGATGCTTGAGGGCAAAACAAATAGCTAGAATGAAAGGCCAAAGCCAGCAGATATGAGGACATTATAAAAAAGCTTCAGGAAAAAAGTGAATAGGAGGTTTGTGGCTATCAATGAAATAAAAATATTGACATATTACTCCTTTGGAAAGCAGTAAGGAGATTTCAGGAGGTGTGACAGACAGAAAGGCAGGATCCAAGGAGAAACAGAGCAGCTACATTCTAAATGCATCAGTTGATGAAGAATACCTCCAGGTAACCTAATGAATAATGAATTACAACCATCTAACACAGGCTAAAATTAAGGAATCAACCCAACTGCCCCATCTTTGTCATTGAGTCCAAGTATGACTTCATTCTGCAACAAGTAAAGAATTTCACTGCTTAGCATTCTTTCAGCTCTCAAAGATTTCTATTTTAATAGGTCTTACATTATTTGTGGGACTGTGTGTGTTATTAAAACAGTCACCACACATATTCAGAGTTGAAAATCCAAGGCTATCTGATAATATTAAAAGAACACATAAGGTATTGTCAGTAATTCCCTTTATGATAAATGCTCTTGGAAGATTTGGGATGGAGTACTTCTATGACTTACCAAGACCAATTATGAAAATCTCATAATGACCACTGTTTATACATGCTATTTAAGTGGTTGGGTTGACTTACAACATACACTCCACTGAACACACATTCATTGAGCTATGTTGCTGTGTTGGAAGGGGAGAAAAAGTTGTGACAGACAGAAGTCAGCCCTGTGCTAATGGAGTTTATTGTATAATGCAAAAGGCTATTATAAGATTAGTTAGGCTGTAAGATAGAATATGATAATACCCTTAGAAATATATGGTAAAGGTGCCATGTTGCTTCAGATGATGAGGAAGGAAGGACGAATATTTTCATTCACACAGCAGCATACATTTCCTAGCGGACTCTCCTAAGCATTGGGGGTAGAGTAGTAGACAAAATAGGTAAGGATATTCTGTGCTTTTACATGCTTTATCACACTTTTTCTTCATGAGAATATAATGAGGCAAGTATGATTATGAGAAAGTGACTGTTTTACTATTTGGAGTATAAATAATGGTCTCCCATTAGTGTCCAACATATAGCACCTAGAATAGCAGAAGACTCAATCTCTCTGCTCCTGTCCTCCCTAGAATGTATCCCATAGTGCTGATGTATATAAGAACCAGTCTTATTTGTTTCTTTGCTTTGGGTAGGAATAGAATTTAAAAGCTACAAATACAGTAGAGAATTTTCTAGAACTGAAATCAGATGTTATTGCACAAGCCTACTCTAACAATTCTCTCCAAGGTGAGTACCAATGATGAATGAGAAACAGTGGCTTATGTTAGCAATAAAGACCTGAACAAGAGCAATTAAACAACCTCTCAAATAAGTCTTGAGTGTCTGAAACCTTCATTCTAGTTTTCAATAAGCAATGCTTACATTGCTGTACAATTAAAGCTTTGGGTTCTGAATAACACTTTGGTACTGCAATTATCAAAATTGACTCAATTACATGCTCTGTATTAGATATTTTAAGGCAGAAAAAAATATTAGATTTTTTAGGAATAGTTTTGACAATGAGAATTAAATAAAAATTTACTTTCTGGCCAGTCCAGGAAAGTAAATTAATTAAAATATTTAAATCCTTGAACATTCTGCGTAAATCAGCAGCATCTAATTTATCTAAAAGACTGTTCATATTGATAAAAATATTTTTCCAAATACCTCAAATCCCTCCAGATTAAAAATGGCATTTTTCATGGCACAGATATTAATGAATAGCATTTTATTGAGTACCTACCAAGAGCCTAATACTGAATATATCACCTCTGATTCTCATAGTAACTTTCTAACATCATTCTAATTTTAAACATTAGGAAACTAAGGATCTATAAATAAGAATATATATATAGTCAAAATTCAAAAGAATTTAATGAAACAGTTTTCAACTAATGCTATCCTTCAGACTCATTTGTGAATTTTGCAAAAATATAAATACTTGGTATTGTGCTGAGAAGTGTGAATCAAATTTGTGGAGTCTTCATTTTTGTATTGTAAAATCTGTTGCTATTTCTGAACTAGCTTAACAGAATAGAATCTGTTAGATGGAAAACTGAGTGTAAGATGCTCTAAAACCTGAACGAAATGAGATCTAAAAAAGTATGGATCCACATGCAGGCAAAAGCAGTAAGACCCTTGTCTCTCACCATGTACAAAAATCAACTAAAAATGGAACAAAGACTTAACTATAAGACCCAAAACTATGAAAATACTGGAAAAAAACATGGAAACCACCTTGGGATATTGGTCTGGGCAAAGAGTGTTGGATATGATCCCAAAAGTACAGATAACAAAGGTAAAAATTGACAAAAGGGATTGCATCAAACTAAAACGCTTCTGGACAGCAAAGGAAACAGTCAACAGAACGAAGACATAGCCTACCAAATGGGAGAAAATATTTACAAAATATTTAAGCTACAAAGAATTACTTTCCATAGCATATAATAAACTCAATAGCAAATAAAACAAAAGTAATCTGATTTAAAAATGGACAAATGACCTGAATCAACTTTTCTCAAATGAGCATATATGAATGGTCAACAAGTATATGAGAAAATGTTCAACAGCACCAATTATCAGGGAAATGAAAATCAAAACCATAATAAGGAATTATCTGACTAATTAGAATGGCATTATCAAAAAGATAAAAAATAAAAAATACTGGCGAGGTTATAAAGGAAGGGGGACTCTCATACACTGATGATTGAAATGTAAATTAATAAAAGCCCTATCAAAAATAATAGGGAGGTTCCTCAAAATCTAGAAACACAACTACCAAACTCAAGAGTGGAAATCATTATTTTGAAAAGACATCTGCACTCTCATATTTATTACATCACTACTCGTAAGAGTCAAGATATGGAATTAATCTAGGTGTCCATTAACAGATGAGTGGATCAAAAAATGTGGTATACAGGGCTGGAGAAGTGGCTCAGTGGTTGCCGTGCTTGCCCGGCATGTGCAAGGACCAGAGTTCAAACCTCAGTACCACGTACACAATGAAGTCTTGGAGCAACAAAAGCCACATGAAAAACTAAATAAAATTGTTTCTCTCTCTCTCTCTCTCTCTCTCTCTCTCTCCTCCCTCACTCTCACTGTCCCTCTCTCTTTAAAAAAATGTGGTGTATATATATATATATATATATATATATATATGTATACACTGAAATATTACTCAAGAATAAAAAATTATATTCTGTCATTCTCAGCAACGTAGATGGAACTGTAACACATTAAGTGAAGTAAGTCAAGCACAGAAATAAAAACCACACGTTCTCACTTTTATGTGGAAGCTACAAAGTTGATCTCAAAAGAGAAGAAAGTAGAATAGTGATTACAAGACCCTGGGAAAGATGTGGAGGAGGGAAGATGGACAGAGGATTGCTAATAGGTCCAGGGGTGCAATTGCATAGGAAGTATAACTTCCAATGTTCTATAGCACAGTAGTAAAACTATGATTGACAACAATTCATTGAATATTTCAAAATAATTAATGAAAAGGATATTGAATGTTCCCAACAGAAATAAAAGATATATCTTGGAGTTACTAGATATGCCCATTATCCTGATATGATCATTATACATTATATACATATATTGAAATGTTACACTGTACCTAGTAAATATGTATAATTATCATGTCAACTAAAAACAAAAATATATGAAAAATAATGGAAAGAGGTGGGGACATCTGTTTCTCTGAGCCTAAAGTAAAGAATAAGACGTAGTGCCCATTGTTTATGTAAATGAACTTTATGACCAACACAATTTTTTCTGATACTAGTCATTCCAGGGTGAATATGGAAAATTACTTTTGTATTTTAACTAAAAGTGGGTAGACACAGAAGTAAATAGTCATGTTCTTAATTCTAGCTTCTAATCTCTTCCTTGCACTAGAGTATAGGCTGAGGCTGGGGTCAATGCATCTACACTATTTATACTGATTCTCTGCCTTTGCCCTGACTAAATAGGCCTGTTAGATTGATTGGTTCAGTTAAGCACTTATGTAGCCTAATAATTATTTGTGAATCCTACCTATAAATGGTATGGAAGATAAAATATATTTGCCATTCTATTATTCATTTAATTAATTAATTAATTCCTTAAACAAATGTTTACAGAATGTCTAGTATTGTTTTGGAAAAAGTACTCAATAATAGTAATACAACAGTGAATAAGTTATCACCTTGATGTCTGAAAACAGTAAATGGCAGAAGAATCCCTTCCACGTAGGCTTGAAATCTACTTCTAGGGTACTTTTACAAGCACTCATGTGCCCTCTATCACAGATCTTCATTCCAAATGTTAAAAAAGAAAAATTATCTAAGTCTTCTCTCCTTTTCAATTCTTACAATAAACCTAAAAGGTAAATACTAAAACTATCTGTATTTTACAAAAGAAAGAACAAAGATTTAGAGAGTAAGTCAACTGCTGAAAGTCATACAAACACCATGGCAGAGCAGAAACTTGAACCTAGGTTCCTTTGACTTCAAAACTCATGCTTTTAAACTTTTTTTTCTTTGAGGACAAGTTTAGTTATAACTATCTAATCCCTGGGAGAGCCTAGCACAGAAGTTTTTCATCTTCATAAAATAGGAATAGTATTGTTTTGTCAGGAAATGAGAAAAAGGAAGGAAGGAAAGAAGGGAGGGAGGGAGGGTAAAAGCAAGGGAGGAAAGTGGAAGAGGAGGTTGAAGTCAGGAGTCCAAGCCAAAGACCTAGGGAAGTGCACACTCACATACTCCTCCATTCATAGGAAATTCCAGCCTCACTCAGTTGAGAATATAACGAGAAACCACGGCTACTTTCTCACTCCTGATGTGCAAAATCTGATCACAAGAAGAGACTCGCCATCTTCCCCATTCACCCTCTCTCCAGGCGCCTCCCACCCATCAGTCACAATGCCATTCAAGTTGGACATCCAGCCTCTTAAATTCTTCTTGGCTGGTTGTCTTCGTTGTTTGACTCCTGTGTGACTGGCTAAATTTAGTGTTTTCAGTTAAACAAATCTGAAATAGCATTTGGTAACCTCCAATGCCCCAAGAAGGCCAAGGGTAAGGTGATCTCAGCCAAAGCTCAGAAATTAACATATGTAAACAGCCCCTGCCCCCAGTGCTTGCCAGTAAGGTTGCTTAGCAATGGTCCTGGAGAGCAGAGAAGTAGGAGTAGTTTAGGGGCAGTGAGATGAAATGGAGATAAGTGTGTTCCCTGTCAGTGATGAGCACCCTGCAAAGCAAAGCAAATGACAATCACGCTTGAGACAAGAACCTTAAAAGCTGCCTCTAGACTTGTTGTCAGTGGTGAGAATTAAACTTACTTTCTTTTGTCAAAAGTGAAAATATGTTTATGCCAAAAATTCAACATGAAAAGGGATAAAAGGAAGTTATGTCCTTGCATGATTATTAGAAGAAAAAACATATTCACTCTCAACCCTGCATAAAGCAAGATTAAATTTTTTTGCTAAGAGTTCTAACTATAGTTCTTAGGATCTTGTGAGTACTCAGAAATGTGTATAGAATAACTGAATGAATTAAGAGAAATATCAGAAAGCAAATTGTACTGAGTTCTGTTAAATAACATAAAAAATGTGTCAGGGAATTTCCAAGAATTCATTTCATTGTGACTTCAATTGATGAATTAAAAAGAAAAAATGTGTGATCTTTGGGAAAGACAGCACTTACATGAAACGTAAAATCTTTGCAAATCCTGAAATTAGTTCAGTTTTTTAATGAAACTAATGTAATGCGTGCAGCTGATAAGATGGGATCCCTCCACCCTCCGGATATAAATGAGAAAATGTCTTTACCTAATTCTATTTGTTTATCTCAGGAGGTCTTCTTCTTTACCTACTAAGTAGCCTCTCTTTTCAAAGCACTATAGAGAAACCCATTGAACCTTAATCAACTATTTAAAGCATAGCTATTCTGTTCCATTCTGGCTTTGTAATTACCAATTACATTATTTTTTCTCAACTAGAAGAAACACTTCTGGACTTATTTTGATTGATTTTTATCAGGCAGCTCTCTTGCATGTTAAAGTAGCATCTTTTGTAAGAGTCTCAGTTTTGCTTAGTTTATGCTAATCATAAATTTACATTTTTAGTTATTAATAAATTCAGATGTCTCATTTGTGTTTGAAATCAAAGGCCTAATAAAAAAAACAAGAAAATATTAATAAATTCTGCTTCATGCAGTTTGAAAACCAGATCTCAGTTAAACACCATTTGCAAGAAAAGCAAATGCCATTCAGAGGCTACAAGAGCCAACACCGCCTGTTATTTTACCTTCATTTTCAATATTAGAAACAACAAATATTCTCATTTCTTCTTCAGTAAGCCCCGTTTTTCTCCTTACTATGTGCATGACAAAACAAGACAAGTATTGCATGAGTGATTTGTCAATGCTACACCTCATTGTGGCACTTCTGTTAAGTATCTCAAGTTTCTGAATGACAATGAGCAGAGGAGCATGAGTTGAGTTGGAGGTGGTAGAGAGAGCACAGGCATGGGGACAGAATTCCCCCAGCTTCCTCTTAAGTATACCACATCCAAGGCAGAACCTTTAGGTATATAAAGAAGAAGCAGCCGATTCTTCTCTTAACTAGGAGTCATAGTTAAGAGAAGAGTAGCATGCCCCACAGCTGTACAACCATGCCTAAATAGTGCTGGCTGGGTGGGAAGCAGATGACTATTAAAAGGTAGTTCCTGCCTAGGTCTATAGTCCGTCCTATATGGCTACTTGGGTTCACCAACTGCAGTAATGTTTCTTGAACCTGGAACTTTAGAAATTGAAATGGTTGAATTATAGTTCTAAAGCAGGAGTTCCTCAGGGATGGGACCGCGTGTTAAATTCTCCTGGGAAATGTTTTGTCACATGGCACTTCCCTGTCTAATGATTACCTGCTCCCTTGAGATTCTGAAGCAGCTACTTTGGACATAGTTGTGATCTACCGTGCAGACAATGGACAAGAGAAGAGAAAAGGGTAGCTAGGCAACTGGGTTGCACTGATATTACCACTTCCCTTTGTTAATAATTGCAACTACTTCTTTGGGGTGAACTTTTTCTTTAGTTCATGTCACTGAATTAAAGAGACAAGAATTTAGTTCTTGTTCATGTTCTCTTGTCTCCGTAATATAACACATTAGGACAGAAAGCTACAGGGTCAGTATTTTTCACTTGTGATACTTCTGATACTGAGAATTTTTCCAAGTTCATGTACATGAGCAAAGGCCAGTTGTTTGAAAGGCCACATCTTCTGGTCTTACTGATCACATGATCTAAGTCATTGGTGACCTCAACCTCATGATTTCCTCTCTCTAGTGTTGTATTTCTCTTGAAGATAATCCCCCAAAACATCTACAAAATACCCATTCTTTGATATCCCCTTATTTTCTGTACTTTTTGTCCTACATTCTCTTCATTCCACTGTTTCTGAGCGTTCTTTAAATACATTCTCCAGGTTTTTGTTTTTCACCATCTTCATTATTAGTTCTTCAACTGCCATTTAGAGTTCCAGATCCATGTTACCCAACTGCTAGTGTTTTTCTCATTCAAATATTGCACAAGATAATCAAGCAACATGCTCTACCATGTGAAAAACTTTCTCAGATCATACTCTTTGCTACTTTTTCCTCATTCTGGCTTCCTGCATCTCTCACTGGATTCTCATATCTAAGTAAGCCAATCTAAGTAGCCACAAAAATGCGGTTAGGTCATCTGCCTCTCTCACCCTTCATATTTAATGTCAGAACAACTTATTAACATTACTTATATTTCCCTCAGTCTGCACTGTTGCATCTCAGTCATAGAGCAGAATCTAATCAGCTCTCAGAGGACACCAGTGAAATACTACCACCTGCTGCCTCCCAATGTCTGGACCACACTTATCTTCCTAGCTGGGGATGATCTCTACCTCTCCATTAGTTTGGCTGTTTTTTCAATTGGTGCATTGTAACTATACGTCATAGTGGGATTCAATATGCCATATTCACACATGCACATCACATAGTCTGATCAATCTCATTCCTATTGTCTTCCATTTCCCTTCCCTCCTCATTATAGTATGTTCATACACGGACGTGGCATAATTCAGTAAATTTTGAACTTCAGTACTACTTTCCCATGCTCTCCCCACTTCCTTCCCCCTTGATCCCTTTTCTCTACTCTATTATTCTTCCTTCTGAGATTCCTTTTCATTAAATTCCTTTTTCTCTCACTTCCACAAGAGAGAAAACATTGGACATTTGAGTTTGTAAGTCTGCCTTATTTCACTTAGCACAACATTCAAAAATTTCATCCGTTTACTTAGAAATGACATAATTTACTTCTTTATGGCTGATTAAAACTCTATTGTGTATTTAGACCATATTTTCTTTATCCATTATTGTCCATTGACAGGCACCTAAGTTGGTTGTATTACTTAACCATAATGAATTGCACTACTACAAACATTGGTTTGCATGTATTACTGCATTATGTTGGCTTTAGTTCCTTTAGACAAATAGCAACACATGGAAGAGCTGGGTCATTATAGTGATTCCATTGCTATTCTTTTGGGGAATATGAATACTGATTTCCAAAGTGGTTGTGTCAATTTGATGCCCCACCAGCAATGTGTAAATTTACCTTTTCCTCTATACCCTTGCTGGCAATTATTGTTTATATTTTTGATTCCTGCCATTCTAACTGGAGTGAGATGAAATCTTAGTGTAATTTTGGTTTGCATTTCCCTGACTGCTAAGGATGCTGATTGAACATTTTTTCACATATTTGTTTGCCACTTGTATTTCTTCTTTTCAGAAATGTCTGTTTAGATATTTTGTCCATTTGGGGGGTGGGGTTCAATGTTAAGGTTTTTTTAGTTCTTTATGTATTCTGGATATTAATCCCCTATTGGAAGAGTAGCTGGCAAAGATTTTCTCCCATTCTGTAGACTTTCTTTTCATGCTTTTATTATTTCCTTTGCTGTGTAGAAGCTTTATAATTTTATGACATCACACTTATTGATTCTCAGTGTTACTTCTTGAGCTTTAGGGAACTTGTTAAGGAAAACAGTTCCTATGCCAATATGTTGAGCTGTTGACCCTATATTTTCTTCTAGCAATTTCAGTGTTTCTCATCTAATTTCTGGCTCTTTGATCCACTTTGAATTGATTTTTTGCAAGGTGAGGAAAACTAATCTAGTTTCATTAGTTCAGCTCTTTTTGATGAAGTTTGTTGTAAAATTACTTGAGCTACAATGTTATCAGTTATAGCATTAGTATGCACCTTCCCAGGGACACAGGTGCCTCCAGGAGGCTGTGTTGAGACCAGAATTTTAAGCATAGCTTCTTTCTGTACCAGCACCATTGCTCCTTTGCAACATTTGGACCCACTGCAGAATCCACCCCTCAGCTCACATTAACAAGTTAAATTGTTGCTGCCAAAGATCCTGTGGAGTCCTCTTGCATTTATATTTCTGAATGATTACTCCTCCCCGCCCCACTCCATGAGCCATCCCTTCTCCCTCCCACTGCTCTAATGTCCCACCACCTCACTGGGTCTATCAGCTGTACCTGTAATGAACTGTAATTGTGGTTGGGTTTGTAGCCTTTCTTATGATGCTCCTGAGACCCAGACAAATCAGAAATGTGACTGGACATCTATTTGTGTCCCCAAGCATCCTATCACAGTTAAGGAGACATCCTGCCCAGAGAAGTTGGAGGACTTCCAACAGGTGTTTCCTAATTTTACTAGCTGGCACATTGGGAGACACCTCTAGCTCATTCCAGACACACACTATTACACTTGATTTCCCTAAAGCTCATCAATACCCAAAAGGATATTGATTCAGAAATCAGACTCAGGTTGTATTTTACCTGTCTTCAGCTTGTGGTTCCCTTTCCCATTCCTTGGTGAGATTCTATGCATCAGAGGTCCTCTGTCTGTTCTCCCTAATATCCCAGAACTCTTCAAGAGCTTTGAGCACATTAAACCTCATTAAAATTCAGCTCCAAGACCAAGAGAGGCCTAGAGAGAAACAAGAATTCTTTCTCCAGTTGTTCTGAGGACTGCCTTTTCTACAAAATGAACACCCGAAATACTCCTCTTTAGGGCACTAGGGGGCTCATAGAGGAACAAACTAATCCTAAAGACAACAACATCAAAATCCAGAACAAGACAAGAAAAGCTAACAGCTTTCTGAGACATTTTAGTACACACATAACGATAGTACAGTTTCCCTTTCTAAAGGTGCCCATTGGAAACTGGATAAAGTCCAACTCCTAAGCAAGGCAAAAACTGCCATCCCCATTGGCAGTAACCAGACGTTCTAATCTCATATTCTGCCTCCCCACCTGATCCCTCTCCAAACTTACCTCACTTTACACTTCATCACTCCAAACTACCTGCTGCTCACCAAGCATGGCATGCCTCCTGGACTTGGTGGCTCTGTGCCCTCTACACCAAGAGAGCTCTTCCAAGTTCATTCTATGACAGGAAAAACTTGCTATTTCTCTTTCCCAGCTTAGCTCTGCAAAATTGTTCTTTGTTTTCTGTGCTTTCACAGACCCATGGAGAAATTCCAGGTAATATCTATTATAATTTAAATTCTAAATTCATGGAGCTAGTATCAATCAATGCTTAAATAACAAATGATTGAATCATTCTGGTGTTTTCTCCAAAAGATTCCAATATTCCTTTTGCTGCTAACTCTTGAAAATGACTAATTATTCTGCCAGTTAATAGAAACGGTATATACCTAGGGAAAATTATGTTTACTTTGCCCCCAGTAGATATAACAAATCAATGACAACATTCATTTACCTGAACCAAATGTGGCAGGGTGAGCTTTCTCAAAGAGTGTGGCTACAGGAAATTGATTTGGGATCGACACTGTGGGAGGTAGGGCAAAGAAACAGGATCTCCTGCAGAAAGAGAAATGGATACATATCTGACAGAGCCTCCCACAACTCCTCAGCAAACTGTGGAGCATATAACCATCAGAACTGGCCTGCTATAGGCTAAAAAGAGTTGGACCTTAGTATCCTCACCATGATTAATCACTGAACATGGGCTGCCTAGAGAAGGTCGTGACCTCGATTGAAATGATTCCGTGAAGCTGAGGCAGACCCTGAAGGAGCAGAAAACTAGAGACTAGGCCAACAACAGCTGAAGCAGAAAATCTTTCTTTGATCAGTGACCTGAATGGTTTTCCTCATGTTTACCACAGACAGAGGTGGTGTTGGGGTTTTCCTCTGCAGAGCACTCTAAGTGGATCAGATGGGAGCTATAGGGCAAGATGAAGTCTTTACCCTTTCCTTAAAATTTTAGACTCTTTCTCAGTTTGAGCTTCAAAACTATATCCATCTTCCAGAATTTCTGAACTAGGGACAAAATGGCTGCATTTAAAAGTCAAAGTGTTATTAACAATGAAACAGCTATTATGCCAATAAAACAGCACTTTCAGCAGTTTTAAATTTTTTTAAAAAATTTTAAAGGAACTGGAGACAGTTCCTTCTTTCCTCTGTATCTAAGAGATTTCAAGAGAATTAACCCTTATGCTCCAGTCTAAATTTGATTCTCTCCTCTTGTTCCTGCCTCTCTCTTCATTTTCCCTTCGTTTTCTTCTTTTCTCTCTTCATTTATCTTGGCTTCTCTCTTGGGCCTACCTTCCTCTTGCCCCTTTTCCCATGTCTCCTTCTCCTTTCCTCTCTTTTTTCTCCCTCTGAAGTCTTTGTCAATATTAATCAAACTCGACCATTATGGGTTTGATGTCCTGATCTATATCTTTGTCCTAAAAAATATTTGGCAAAAATAATTTCAGATTACAGCATTATGAGGAAAGTCAGGAGGAAAAGATACTAGGAAAGGGGAAAACTCTTCTCCTTCTTCATTTTCTTAGGTTTTAGACTAGAAAATATACTCCACAGACTGAAATACCACAAGCACTTCAAACAGCTCTGGTTACAAGGGATGTGTTGTAAACTGTCCCTGACCAACGACAATCAATACCATCCTGGTCAGTTAAGGCTTCCTTATCCCTCTAAAGGGAGTTTGGTGAGTGTGTTTATCTGAACAAGTGCAGATGTATATAAGCTGGGAGTGCTTGGCTGTAGTTCTCACAGTGAACTGTAAATTTAAATATTATTATCATTGCAATGGAGTTGAAAATACTGGCAATGCTGAATCCACTTTAAAATTTGCTTGGTTTGTGGTGCATTTAACTATAAGTGCACTCATATGGCCATTTCTTCTTGCTCCCATAGTAGGGGGAACTCAGCTCAGCCTCTCATTTATTCTTATCAGCATTCTGTAAATATTTAGAAAAACAATTTTATTGCACAATATTACTTGAAATAATTTTCTTCTAGCATCAAATTTTTTTTCATGAGTAAATTATGGCTGCCTTCATAAGTGATAAGTACTAATGCTTTGGGCCTTCTAAGAGATTAGAATCCAAAAGAAATATTTGGTTTCTGCTTATCATAAATGATGAATAAAATGAAAACAAAAAAAACTGATGAGAGAACAGAAGGCTTTACATTAAAAAGAACTTACAGGTATTTGATGGGAATAAAGTGGCCTATGATCTGGCAGACTGAGAGGAAGAGAATAGAAAGAGAAGCTGAAGTTTTAGATGCCTACCATAAGATCTGAAGCTTCTTATGCAAAATTTCTTAGGCAAGATAGAAGTATCCAAAAAGGAGTTTTAGGAATATTGCTATAATGGACTATATGATTTGGGGTAGTGAGGAAAAATTTAGTCAAGACCACTAAATTTAGTACTTTAAAACAGTGACCTGAAATTATTTTTGGTCCATAGGTCAAATCCAGAGTATCACAACATATACATACACACAGACAGACATATGAACATACACATGTATGTGGTTTATTATAGCTTGTGGGCAAAGAATGACTTTGCTATTTTTAATATTGAAAATATGAAAATTGTATCTTGAGTATATGAAAAAATATAAGAAATTCAAATTTCAATTTCTGTAAATTGTTCTATAAGAACACAGCCACACTCATTTGTTCACTCATTATATGAGGCTATGTATTACAGCAGCAGAGTTGAACATTACATCCAAATCACATGACCCAGAAAGCCTATAATATTTATCTTATCCTTTAGAATAAAATTATTGAACAGCTGTTTATTCTTAAGGAACTGTGGGTTGACCAAGACAGTTCTGCTGGACTTGGATGGGATCAGCCTGAGAGCTCTGCTTCTTTTGTGAAGGCTGGGAGTGACTCCACATGTGTTCATTCTGGGGTCCAGGCTGAGGTGGCAGCAACAGCTTGGAGGATGTCCCTCTCTTGGTGAAAGCAGAGATGCAAGAGACCAGGTGAAAACATGACTTGACTGAGTGCGATGGCTGAGTAAAGGAAATATTCCCTACCAGTGCATGGGCCATGACAAAGGCATGGGAAGAGTGAGTAATCAAGGACAATAATTCAAACTGTCATAAGTGCTCTTATAACAGCATTCCAAAGAGGCTAATCCAATCATGACATCAGGCTGGAGGATCTCATGATCTACATCATGACCAAATGCACCTTGCCAAATGCACCTTGGCCCAGATACTTATGAACTTAAAAAAAAAAAAAAAAAAAAACAACAAGAACAGAAACAACAACAAAAAACAAAGTCACCTTTCCTTCTCATTAATTCCCCACCCAATGGACTGAACATTACAGTGGTGTAACGGGGACAGAATAATCACATAGCAGGCATTGCTCCAATTCTGAAAAATCCCACTAAAGTAGAGTAGAGTGCTGCCTGCTCCCCTATTCTGAGAAAGAGAATATTCATTGATTAATTACTGTTCCTGATCTCTGAGAGTGCACGCCAGTCCTATATCATCCACAGACGTGGTTCTATCCTCTGTGAAGTGCCTCCCTGTCCATCTTCTCACTGCGTACTTTGAATGAAGGTTTTAGGAAACTCACTCCTTTTTGTTGGCTGAGCAGTTCTCAGCTTACATGTAGAAATTTCAAGGCCTTTTCACATCTCTCACAGTCTTGATTTGTTTTTGTCCAGCCTGATTCTTTCCTCAAAACTGTGTGGATTTTTTATATACTTGTTACTAGTCGATTTCATTTGTCAAAAGCCATACTTACAATTTCTTTTTAGACAAGCGTTTCCCTTAGGTTTAACAATGAATACTTTGGTTCTGATAAATTGACATGAAACTACTAAAGACTTAAGCTTCACAGAAACAATTTTGTTTAGCTGAGAAGATCTATTACTTGTCAACCTAATTATCACAATTATCTGTTTGGTTTTTTTAATTAAGAAACTTATTTGTTGAATAATCAAGCAAGCTTCTAACAAAATAATATTATCTTAATACAAGCTTTGAATCTACTCCCTTGGTTTGCTCTTAGTGCCCACTTTGTACTCAGAGTTCCTACATTTGATTTAGTCTGCCTTTTAGCTCAATCCTGATTTGAGGATCTCTTAATGACTCCACAGATTAAATATAAAGAAACAGTTTTTAATTCTCCACCAAGACAGTTATGGGCACTCCATATCCCCTCAAAATTTTCCTCATAAACCACTCAGTTCTTTTCTAAGATTATCTGCTTAATGTAGTCAAATAATCAATTGCCATTAAAAGCAAACAACCTACACTCTGAATATTCTGCTAGAAAACCATTTTGCCCAGGTTGACAAATTCACTTGTACTTTGTCTTCTAAGTCACCAGAGGTGGCAGATTTACCCAATTGTTGTACTGCCATTTTACACAGGTTGCCATTTTCTCAGTTTCCTGTTAAGAGTTTCCTACCAAACACTTCCTAGATCAAAATGCTTTATGTTTCATTACTTTATTAGCATCCTATTCTAGGTACCAAATTACATATCTCATAACTATGGCCACAGTATATCCACATTTAAAAAGTAAACTCATTTCCCAAAAATAACAATCATTTGTTCTCATGAGCCAGCAGGCCAACTGGAGTGCTATTGCTGATCTTGGCTGGGCTGAGCTGGGCAGTTTTCCTCCAAGCTATGGTGCCAGGAGTGGCTCTTTTCCACATGTGTTTACTCTTTGCCTTAGATAATGATGCTCTTTTAATAGTGATTGAAGATGCAAAAATAGGCAATGGAAGCCCCAAAGTCTTCTTATGGTCTACTCATGGTTCACTGACGTTCCTATACATACATCATTGAAGAAAGCAAGTCACATGATAAAGATCAAACTCAAGGTGTAAGGAAAAATACTCCATCCATTGGTGAGACTGCAGCATGGATTTGGATTTAGAAAGAAATGAAAAATGGGGGATCCATCCACAACAAACGTACCAACAAATTTGAAGTATCACATAAGCTAGGGGAACCATAGCTGTGAAGGTGAGGTGAGGAGGGAAGGAGGGAAAAGGGGTTATCAACACAGCTGGGTATATATATGTCAACTGTTATGAGAAACCAAACTATACTCAGTCAGGCATATAAATCTAGAAATTTCAATAATTAGTATACATGCATAAGCTCATTTCTATCTATAGCATGGAGGTATTACAGAGGAGACCTGAGATTGGGGACTGGATGAAGAGATCCTGGACTGTGATCAGGCTTAACTTACTTTGTCAATACCTATGTATGCATGAATATGTAATAATTCCCTCCAACATGTAAGACTGTGTTGAACCAATTAAAAAAAAAAAAAGAAAGAAAGAAGGCTGGAGTGGTTGCTCAATGGTTACAGTGCTTGTTTGGCATGTGTAACGATGCAAGTTTGAACCCCAGCACCACAAACACAACAAAGTTATAGCAGCAAAAGCCACATGAAAAACTAAATACAACTGATTCTCTTTCTCTCTCTCTCACTGTTCCTCTCTCTCTTAAAAGAAAAGAAATGAAATTATTTCTTTTTTCTATGACATCATCATCTATTTACAAATCTGTTTAAATAAATTAATATGAGGATTTAATAATATGAGTTTATATATAAGATAAATATACAAAAGTCAGTAGTTTTTGTCTTCTAGCAACAAACACTGAGAAATAATGTTAGAGAAAATTCTACTTACAATAATAGAAAGATATTCTAAATAGGAGTATATTTTCCCAGAGCAAACTGTAAAATCTTACTAGAGAACACAGAAGATATGAACAAATGAAAAACATACATCATTGATTATGAAAGTTTAATATAAGACAATATCAATCTAATAAAATTTATCTTTTAACATATATCAATTTAAAATAGACTTGCAAAAAACTTTGAAAGGAGTTAGATAAAATGTCTTAAATGCATTTAATGGTGAAGAATAACCAAAAAGAATATGAAAAAGAAAAATAATGAAAGGAAATTTCCCACTTGTTATTAGCATATTCTTTAAAGATACTGTAAGAAAATTATTATGATAATTAGAATTGGAATATATAGATGAGTGTTACAGAATAGATAAAAATGGAACACTAGATATAGGCGATTTTAATATATTATAGATTATAGCTCTTTTCAGTGCAAAATGAAGGATTGTTTAATAAATGTGACTAGCACTCATATTCATAATGGGAAAGAAGTGCAGTGGAACTCTGTATTAAGTGTACTTTTAAAATTTCATATTAAAATCTGAATATATATATATATATATATATATATATATATATACACACACATACACAAGAATATATATACAGACCCAAGACATGTTTGGAAGTTTGTTAGCAGAGTAGTTAATGTTAGTATAACAGATAATATACATACTTCCTGCAGAATTGTTAATAAACATTGGAAGGAAGAATTTATCATCAGGAATTAGGAAATTGTGGAATGTTCATAGAATGTAATGCTATTCAAAAGTTAAAATCAATGTTCTTGACCTGTATGTATTAATATAGGTAGACCTCGAAAACATTAGAATTACCATGTGAATGTTTTAGAACACTACAACACTAAATCAAAACTTGATCTAAAATATGAAAAAACAAAAGCAATATTGATTTCAACATCAAAACTAGAGCATAAAAAAGATGCAACATGTACCTTAACAACAAACTTAAAAACCCTGAGTTTGCTTTGGACACATTCTTCATGCCACCAACATCAATGCAAACTGGAAGAAACTATTCTTCCTACATCTGGAATGTTTGCCATAAAATAAAGGCCTAGATTAACAGATGTGGCAATTCTTTGTGTCTTAAATTTTCCTTTTAAGGATAATAACTTTTAGGGGCTGGAGCCGTGACTCGGCGATTACGGCTCTTGCCTCAAATCACAAGTACGGGAGTTCAAATCCCAGCACCACATACACAACAAAGTGTCAGAGGACTGAAAGTCACATGAAAAACTAAATAAAAATTGCTTCTCTCTTCTTCTCTCTCTCTCTCACTGTCCCTCTCTCTCTTTAAAAAAAAAGAATAATAACTTTTAAATATTAGATATTACTATATTTCAATGTTTTAGATAATTTATTCAAATTCATAAAGGTAAACTACTATAAAATATTTATATCAGGTAGAGATTTATGGATTATTACAATATATTGATTCATAGTGCCAATAAACTATGCATTTTCATATCATTTTGAAATAGATAACCTATAAGCAGAATTAGCCCTCAGTATAATCCTATCATAAAAATAATTCACTATTTAGTATTGTGGTTACTCAATTTTATTTGAAACAGTCTGTTATGAAAAATGTGGGATAGCATGATTAAGAGAATGGTTAGGAATTCTAATTTTTCATTCAAGAATCCCAAAGATTAACATCTACTGGAAATCTGCTAATATTAACTAACAACAATAATAAGATGCTTTTGATTGTAAGATGGATTCCAATTTCAGTGATGTTAAATTGTGAAAATTTGATGCCTTAGAATCAAATAAAGATATCATATTAGAGATAATTTCTTTCACTATCCTTCTGGGTCTAAAATATTCAGCGAGCTTATGGTTTAGAATTTTCTAGGAAGCAGAGCACATTAGTAATTGCCCAGAATGTTAATCAGTCATGTCTCACTCTTTCTTCTTTTTCCTCTTTCTCATCCAAATATATTTTCTGTTAATTTGTTTCTTTTTATACTTCCATCTTCTCTACATTAAGTAAATTATAAACAAACTTCATTTGCAGCCCTTTAAAGTGTTCAGAAATATTAGTTTTTGCTCAATGTAAATAATCTGAGAAATATGCATTTTTCTTGTTTTCATTTTTCTTTCAAACAGCAGATGGTAGAAAACCAACCATCCAGAAAGTACTTTTCTTTCTGCTCACTTTTCAAAATACTGTGGTAATATTAGAGATGAGAAAATGTGTGAAATTTCAGGGATTATAACTTAGTTTATGTGATAAAATAAAAGCAGCAAATAAAGCACAAAATTTAGATTGCCTTTCCAAGAAGGATATTCATATTAATATTCTGAGAGGAAAGGATTCTTTTCTCTCAGAATATTAGGGGGCTGAGTGGCAGTGAAGTTTGGGCTCACTGGAGATTGTATTACCATAACAAAAACTTATCAACACTTTACAGCTTTTGTTAGTCTTACTATTTTGGGTATGTGTGTGGGGAGGTGCTGGGCATCTAACCCAGGGAGGGGCTTGCACATGCTAAGCAAACTCTTCTACCGAGCTGCAGAGCTGCATCCCCAGCCCCACTACTGCTTTAGTGTAATCACACTCACATTAAGGAAATAACCCTACATAACAGTGCCAACTGTAAAAACAACTAAATTTTTATTGTCTTCATTTCTCTACCTTCAACTCATTAGGTAATCAAAATCCAAGCATAGCTTTGCTAATACTAGATTATTGATTCGAGTGGTTGCTGATCCCAGAATTCTAATCCCAGTCCCGGCCTCACCTTTGTAGTTCTTAGGACAAGTCACTTAGGCTCAGTTGCAACTTCTCTAAGAAAGGAGAAGTCTCTTCTGAGACTAGATCTCAGAAGAGTTATGTAAGCCATCCTGGTTAATATTTGCAAAGTGCTTTGGAGATGAAAGGGGTTGTCAAATTGGCAATTACTATTATAGATACCGGCTTCATCAAGGGGTGTAGCTGGAAGATTGGCAGCCTGTAAAATTTAAGTTTGGTTGCAAGAGTTCTCATTATTAGAATATGGATGCTTTCTGAAAAATGTATATTTAAATATTAACAACATTTGAGGAGCAAATACTCCCAGAGATAAACATATGCTTTGAATCTACAATTACTTATGCATTTTCCCTGTACTTCCTCCATGTGTGCATTTTTAAAATTCTGTAGGTGAAGGACTGAAGTTCAGGCTCAAGGTCATTGAAGCTGCTGTGATTTTATTAGTATGCACATTGGATGTACTGTAGAAATGTAATTTAAGGCATTAATATGTACGTACTAAATAAAACTGTGCAGGCTATGGGAAAAGTTATTTATGATGCTGGAATTGTACCAGTTATGGAAATAAATAATATAATGTGTGTATCTCTGAAAACAATGTAAACTCAGCTTACTGAACAGAAGCAGTAAAGGAAATCTAAACAATTCTGTTATTCTATGAGGAGGGTAATTTCACTGATGACAGCTTTTCATAATTTTACGCATTTAGATAGCAAATAATTTTCCTTATTCTTTATTTTATTGCTGTTCTGGATTGCACTCCTTGTTGGAGTTTCACCTTTTGCTAATAATTCTTCGGGAAATGTATTTTCACTGTTTTTCAAACGGCAGTTACTACTGGCAGTACCTAGTTGAAACCAACAGAATTACAACTCTCTTCAATATCCCTACATGACATGGGTAATATTTCAGTTTAATCCAGGGGCATGAATTGAGCCAGGAACAACCATTTCAATTTCTACTGCTGTTTGTTTAGGCTTAACATGGACTAGGTACCATACCCTCTCTCGGTGAACCATATTAAACTGCTTACAGAGACCTGCTCAGAAAGCAAAAGGCATGGATTTTACTATTCTTACGACATACTTTTGACTAATAATCATGAAAGCTGTAAAAAAAAAAAAAATCCGCCATAAATGCCCACACAAAACTCCATACAACCTCTTAACAACCAAGTTCTTATAAGACTATTATTTCTCTTTCATATGACATTATGTTTAGTGCAATATTCCTTAAAAACCGAAGGATCTCATCTGTAATAATAGACCAGTTCTATTTCCCTGTACCTGTCACAAGATGATGCCTCCATCCTTACCACAGGAGAGATGAAATGTGCAATCACCCATCCACACTCTTCCACACTCTGTCATTCATAATTGAGGGCATTGGTTTACAAATGCCTAGGAGCCTAAAGGAATTGTCTGTAGCCACAGAAGAAAACAGTCTAGCACCAAAGGAAAAGGTCTTAGGGAAAATAGTCATGTTCTTATAAAGCCTGTTTGTATCCCCTTATGCTATTTGACTGCTTATTTGTATTGAAGCTTGTCCAGGAAATTATCAGTAAAATTAAACTAGGTTTTACGGACGCCTACACATTAAGATGTACATGACTACATATAAAGAATTGTGTAAATTATCCTGATTAAAACAATAAAGGCTTCAAAGTTCTTTCTTTTTGTAATTTTTTGCAATAGATAGTTGATGCATCTATTTCTCAGTAACTGTGGCTTGGTTTTAACAGTGCAGTGAGTAGAAAATACTTGGTAACTGAACCAAAAAAGGAGGTGAGAAGAGCTAATCTTGGCTGTTCCACTAATTAGCTTCGAGCACTGGACAAAATCCTTCAACAATCCCTGCATTACACTGTTCTATGCCTAATGTGGACGTTGAACTATGCGTTCTATGATGTTATAACTTTTTGTACCATGCCATAGATTTATGTATGAGTATAATTTACTAGCCCCCACAATATAGAAAACATTTTGATTAGTTTTTGATACTTTTTGATACTAACTTTGCTTACTTTTTAAAAATGTCTTTTCCTGTGCCTTCCTGTTTTCTTTTCTTTGAGATATGCCCGGAGAGGTGGCTTTCCTGCCATGTGTGAGATTCCAGGTTCAATCTCCAACACTATATATACAAAGAACAGTACAGGAAAAAAACAGATTAAAAAAATTAACTCTCTCCCTGTCACACACTCTTCTCTCTTCAAAAAAAAAAAAAAAAAGACATGCTACTGGTCATGCACACAATATGCAGAAAAAGAAAATTTGCTTTATTTGTGTATTTGTGTCCCTAATGACTTAGTCATGGAACAAACACGACAAAAAAAATCACCATTTATCATTCAGTAATGCTGTACAATTTTCAAAAATTATATTATTTGTCGTATTGAAATGTGTGCTGGTTTCAAGGAAATCAAACTCTTCTGAAATTATTGAGACCAACTTATCTCCACATCTGAATATCCTATCCTGTGGCATAGATCAATGCACCGAAGCTTCATGATTCCCTGAAGGGCTTTTAGTACATTGGTAGAGCCACTTCTTTACACTCAAGACCTCTTGGGGGAAAAGCTGTTAGATGTATCATCTGCTTAGTTCTGCTCTCTTCCCCTCTTAAAGTACTGATCTCTGCTCCCAATTCTGCTTCAGCAAGAATATTCCTGAAACAGATGTCTTCTTCATTTTCTGTTATTCTAATAATAACCAAAGACACTCATTGGGTTTCTTGCACTTAACAGACTGATAAGTCTTTAAGTGTATATTAAATTTGTTCTAAAACCTTTGCTTATAAGTCTATGTAATCAGTTTTCAAGACATGGTCCTAATTTCTAAAATGAAAAAAAAAATCCCAAATGAACTATATATTCTGAAAACTAATCAAAGTAATCATAATTTTGTGTTTACAATGTTTAGGATCATTTTTAACTTTTTAATTAAGGAGTAGAGTTATTATATAATCATATATATAAAGCAACAATATAATATACATTTGTTCTTAAACCAGAATAACCCCCACCTATCCCCCATACCAGTCTCTTGATGCTTCAATATTTCACCTCTACAAACAATATAAATGCTTAGATATGTTTGTTTTCTAATTTGACAGCAAGCTATATGATAGTATTAACAATAGATAGAGCTTTCTAAATATAAGATTTAGTATTTAAATAAATGCATATTTTGCAACACTTACCAAGTAAAAGTCTATGTCCAATTTAAACTGGGAATCCAATTCAAATCAACAGGTAATACTGAGAATCTATTAAATGCATGGGCATTCTTTAAGAAATGACTGGACAGTTGTGTTTCTAATATGCTTATTGTCTGGCAAGAAAGACAAGCCAAGTTCACTTATAACTTGACTGGAATCAAGTAAGGGCACTGAGAGGACAGATGTTCTGTCCAAAGGAGTGACAAGAAACTAGCTCAGAACCTCAGGAGAAATGGCTTTTGAGGTAGGCTTTAGAAAAGGAAAAGCATTTTGACAAGTGGGGATGAATCATGGTAGGAGGAGGAAATACGTTAAAATGGAGCACAAAGGCTGAAATGTGTGAGGTATGCTTGCGGAACAGCAAGCTAATTTGGTCTGACTGTATGTAGTATTTGTATACGCAAGTAATGAGGCCAGGAGCTGGAAACTACATTGACCAAAAATGTTTTTTAAAATCTAAATTTTATGACATGGTATGCTATTGTATTATGCATTAACTCAGGATTATACATAAAATTTTCACCAAATCCAAGGTAATTAGGGCCAATAGTAGATGTAATATTTATAATTTCCTGGATAATACCACTTCTTATGTAGTTAATTCCGTAAAATAAGTATACTGATGCACTAAGAGTAGAACTTTACACAAATATTAATAAGGAACTCTCCAAGGTTTAGAAATCTTGGTTTAGGACCTTATAGTCATATTAAACAACATGTAAAGTAACCTAACAGACTTTAAGTTAAACATGGAACATTTAAGATGCACATTTACACCACATCATGAAAAAAAGGAAAAGAGTATAAATAAATAAATTGGATAGGAGAAAAAAATAGGAAGTAAGAAATGCCAACAGTATTTCGGAAGGTGATAACAGCTAGATGGCAAGTGACTGAATACTATCCAAGTCTTCTATCGTTTGTTAGGTGGCTAGTAGAGGAAAGGAATAGGGGTGGTCTACAGGAAACTGAAAGCAGCAAATTGATTCACGCCAGTAGCACCATGAGCCTTCAGAATTAGAGATGCCAGTTATCTCTGAAGGTGGAGGAGTGTGGTTAGGGCAAGTAGGAGGACCCCAGATACAGGGGATAAATGTCTCTCCCCATCTATGCAGAAGGAACTGGCGAGGTTGTATCTGGTATTTGCTGAGTTGTCTCTCCCCACATGCCAATTACCTTAGAATGTAACTATATTTGAAGTTAGGGACTTTAAAGAAGTAATTAAAATAAAAAAAAAAGGCAAATGCAGAAGACAGTGATCTGCAAGCCAAAGAGAGAGGGACTCAGAAGAAACCAAACCTTCTATGTCTTGATCTTGAGCTTCTAGCATCCAGAACTGTGAGAAAGTAAATTTCTGTTGCTTTAGCCACTCACTCTGAGGCATTTGGTGTAAGAACCCCAGAAAACGAATTCATTCTCCCTCCCTCCCTCTTGCTCTCTATCTCTCAGGATGACTCCTACAGAGGAACATAAAGTAGGATCATCAAGAATACCTGATTTGGGGGCTGGAGCAGTTGCTCGGCAGTTACGGCTCTTGCCTAGCATGTGCAAGGACATGGGTTTGAACCATATCACCATGTACACAACAAAGTGTTGAGCAATGAAAGCCACATGAAAAACTAAATAAATTGATTCTCTCTCTCTCTCTCTCTCTTTCTCTCACTTTCCCTTTCTCTTAAAAAAGAAAAGAAAAGAAAAGAAAACCTGGTTTTCCATAGAAGTGAATGTGGGAGAAAGTTCCTTTAATTCAAGGGCAAAGATCCTTAGACACAAAGGATTATGGCAGGTTGGGGACTAATCAGGACAGCTGGAATACAGTGAGGAAGGAGGTACATTTGTAGATAAGAAGATAGAATATCACCTTACCCCTATGATAACCTTTTTATTTCTGCCTGAGTACAGTGTGTCTAAATATTAGTAAATGGTGAGAAATTTGCAAGCTTCTTTCTAAGTCCACTTAAATCCATCTTATCCTACCATACTGTCTGGAATTTTATTTCATTTGTTATTGCTTCCACACTTACATCCATTCAAAGTGTCCTGTGAAGGACCAGTGTCTGGAGCAATGCCAGCAGTTCAGGAAGGGACCTTCAGTAACTGTGTTTTAGTGGGCACATTCTTTCAATCTTCAGGGTCTCTTGGGATTTGGAAACTCAGCAGCTTTCACACCATGCTTGGCACATGTGAAAACCAGTGAAGTGCCTTGAAACTAGGATTTGATGGTGACCATAATTCCAACATTCAGCTTTTGGCCCTTCTGGTGTCACTGTCACAAGCACTGAGGAAGTCACTACTACCAGTGGAAACCATCAAATCTACGTTTGCACCACATTAAGAACAAAAGGAGGGGCTGGAGGGGTGGCTCAGCGGTTTCGGCGCTTGCCTGGCAAGCAAGAGGACCTGGGTTCGAACCCCAGCACCACATACACAACTAAGTGTTGGAGCAACTAAGGCCATATGAAAAACTCAATAAAGTTGTTTATCTCTTTCTTTTTCTTTCTCACTGTCCCTTTCTCTTTATTAAAAAAAAAAAAAAAAAGAACAAAATGAAAAAATCTCTCCCTCTCCTTCTAAATTCTCCCAAAGGCATTCCCTTCCCTCTCCTCCCTTATATAAGCTCTTCAGGGAGTTTAGGGTTTCACAAAAGATAGCAAGTAATGTTGCTTTCAAGCAACTTCTAATTTAGTTCCTACACATGACTCTGATATGAAATACAATGAGTCTGACTATCTATCTGAAATGAGAAAAGAAAGAAACTAATGAAGAACAATCCAAAATCAACATTTTAATAATTTTTATCTCACTAGCTTTTGCTACTTTCAAACAGTAATAATAAAACTTAATAGAAACAGCCACATCATGTTCTCATAAAAGCTTACCGTGTTTATAAAATTTACTACTTTGACTTATAATTTATAATCTCTTTCTCGCCACCCCTGCTACCCTGAAACAGGCTCGTTTTCTGGGAAACAGATGGCTTTCCCTGTCTAGATGCTTTAGAATAGTACTCAAGTGATTTATTCACCTATCTTTTCTCTTAGGAATCGGTGGCTACTGGAGCTGACCAAATCAAACCATTATAATCATCTTCCCAGATATTTTAGTCGATGGATAAGCACCTTTTCAAAAAGTAGAAACACGTGAGTCATATGAAATCAGGAATTTCAAATCACTGAAGGGTTAACAAGATGGAACACTATAAAAGAAAGCTATTCTAATTTGGAAACCTATCCCCAATGAAATATGCTGTATTCTTCTTTCAGTAATCTTAAATTGGTCTTCACACAGAGTTTACAGAAGACATATTCTCCAGACAGTCCTTGATGTGGGAAAAGCTTTTATTTTAAGGCTAAAAAGGATGGATTTTTAAAATTGTCATAGGCTATGGTTTAGCAGCTGCTTCCTGGATGGTCCCTACACAGCTTCTTCTTCTAATTATGCTGCTGACAGCTTCCCCAGTGAATTAAAATCCATACTTGGAGTTCTCTTATCTTTAACCTTTTATCCCAATGACTACCCTCTCCACAGACGCCTTTCCTAATGCCTACTTCTAAGTCTGGGGACTGCTTAAATGGGTACTTGCACAACAATAAAAGGAAAAGGAGACTGTAGTCTTTCTCTGATCTTGATTGTCTAATTTCTGCATACATATTAAATACAGAAAAATGAAAAAGTGATCTATTTTTATATAACAAATGTTATCTGGTCCTTCATTCAGCTTAAAGAAAGTTGTAAACTTTCAATAATTCCATGAGAGGCAACTTATTTAACAATAAGAAAAAAAAGGCAATTTTTTTTAAAGAGACAGGGACAGTATAAGAGAGAGAGAAAAAAAATTTATTTAGTTCTTCATGTGATTTTTCGTTGCTCTGAGACATTGTTGTGTACATGGTGCTGGAGGTTTGAACTCTCATACTTGTGCGTGCCAGGCAAGCACCATAACTGCTGAACCACCGCTCCAGCCCCAAAAAGCAATCTTTATTGTACAATAATACTTTATCTGAATGGCATAAAAGAAAGCTGAAGTCACCTAGAGTAGATTATTTGCATATCTGAGTCTTACTCCTTAATAAGTTAAATCTTTAACCATTTTTTGGTTCAAAAATCCTTCAGGAGGTACACAAACCCCTCAAACCAGAAATGGATGAATAAGGCTAAATATTCCTTTATTCACAATATACAAACTAGCAAGGAAACACAGTTTGGCTAATTTTGGTTCTCAATCTTCCTTCCTTGATCTTTTCCCCTTAAAAGCTGGCTTACCTGTAGGGATATGTATATTTTTGTATTGTTCTTGCTTTCTTCTTCCTACCCAATGTTTTCAGTTTTGATTACCCGCTGCGAGGAGGAAAACCAGACATTCATCAAGCCTGTTATGAACTCTATAAAAATGTCAGCCAAGGGTCAAAAAGGGATTTTGAGTTTTCAAATGCTGCTTAAGAACTGGTATTTCTTTAATCAGGCATGGGCAGTGTTCTGAAAAGTTAAATTAAGATATGGTAAGGGTTTTTTTCCTAGCACCTAACAAGAATAAAAAATTTGGATGTGTGTTTTTAAAGTGAATCAAGTTCCCCTGGATTTAGGATAAAGAATTGGAGTCCTGAAAGTTTCTTCTGAAGGAAAGGAAGAAAGGTGAGAGGTTACAGGAAAATACTCACTTGCTACATTCATCAGAAAGATACATTATTTCTTCTCAGAGAAAATGGAGACAAAGAAATGTGTTCCAAGGATGTCAGTTCACAAGGAGAAGTATCATAGAAAACATGGGCCACAGGCAGAAGCTAAAGTTTCATCTGGGCTTTCTTCCAGGTACCAAGAACCTTTAAAACATTAAAATAGGGAAATGGAGGAGAGGAAAGCCAACTGCAGGACTCCTGGTCCCAAGGGAAAGGTCATGGATCCAGTGACAACTCAGTCAGGTGCCAGATGTCAGCAACATACCATGGCTACCATTCCTTTGACCACTCTGTCTGATGCATTCTTTGCCCTTCCACTGTCCTCTCTGTATCAATGGTGTTTCCAGCAGGCCGCTGTGTTTCCTAGGGTGACTTCTGTCTGAGTTCAGCTGATGGAAGACATTGGGATTGGGGCATGAGGCAAGGGAGAGGTAGGATATTTCACCTTCTCTTTCTCTGCTTCTGGGTGCATCACTCTCAGTGTATCCCCTGCTATACATATAGGCTGTGACTCCCACCATACATATTAGGCAGTGGTTCTTGTTTTCCAATGCCAAGGTTATCCCTGAGGTCTAGCAACGCCAGCTCCCATCCTTACTCTCTAACGTAGGATTGGAACTTCAACTCTGGTAGTACTAACCACCAAGTTATCTAATCATTCCCTGTTTAGCTTCCTGGTGCTTTCATTAAAATTTGCAACACATTCTCTGTATTCATTTCCCTATATAATTGTGATATTTATTATACACTGCACAGTGGTTCCATTTTTCTGGTCTGACCTTAATAATACAAGAGGCATTTTACATCTTATTTAATCCTTATAAGTTCCCTGCAAGGTAGTAATCATTACCTCTATTTTACAAATGAGAAAAACTGAAACTCAGCAATTTAAGGTCTTTGCTCAAAGTCACAGCACTAGTAAGTGGTAGAGCTATGATTCGAATCCACTTCCAAAGTCACCATTAAAATGCTCTCTGCCTACCAAATGAAATGGCAAAGCCAGGGAAACAGGAGGGGGTGGGGGAACTCTGGGACTCAAGGCAGACATTTTAATGAGAAACCTTTCTGTCTGAGGCCTGAACAGTGTCACTAAACAGAGTTCCATCCCTACTGAGCAGTAAAAGTCCAGTAAGAGAGGAATCCCAGCTCCTGATCATAGTCCCTTGCTCCAAAGAGGTATTGCCACCTTCTCCCTAGACCAAAGTACAGACTTGTCCCTTATGAGGACAGCAAACCAGAAATGGTGGGCCAAGGTAAGAATCAGCTATCTGAGTTCAGCTCTATGACACCTACTTTTCACCTTTTGACATTTTAAAAATTCCCACCTCTGTGGTGCTCTTTCTGGATTGAAGGCATATTTATGAGTGAATTATTTTAATAGCAATAATTAATCCCAGATTTTCATTCTTTTAATTGATTTCTGTTACCTACAAAGCATTACATTAAAAATAGTTCTATTTACTGAATTTTGGTGATTTCTAACAAAATGAAAAATTAGGACACTCAAAGAAATCTGAAAGACCCCTCATGGGATATATGCCTCACACCATTAGAGATAGTCTGAGAACTTTTCCAATATTCCCCATACATCCTGAAAAAGAAACACGTGGTGATTATGCATCCATTGCTATAACAATGTAGATTGGTTGGTCACTGTTCTATTATTAATCATGGCCATCTAAATGCCAATAAACTTCCCTCCTAATAAATGTGCCATGTAGATTGCTACCATAAACTCAATTACAAGGATATATGTACATGTATACTCTACACAGAGTCTGGCAAGTCCAGAATGGTGGAACACACATTCCTTAAAACCGAATAAAGCAAAATAACACATCCTTGATCCAGCTTTCTATACTATGCATCAGGAAAGAATAAGTCAGAAATACAAGGAACACCATTTTTTGGATTTTTAAAGTCCTCTGTTTTTCCCCTCCAGATCGCCTTGTTTCTCTGAACAAAAACAGCCTCTGTTGCTCTGCCAGTCCCTTCTTTTATGTGCTACAGAACACCTGGTGGCCAATTGCTAGGTGGAGGATAATTAGCCCCTCAATTATCACCATTTTATTTTCACCTGTTCCACTAGCATTCCCCTAGAACTTGAAGCTTGTCTAATTAGTCTTTTCTGACCCATTCCCCACCATCAGACTCAAGAAATAGCCCTTCCACTAAGTAATTAACCCGTGATAGGCCAGGCTTCCAGCTTTTGTTTCAACTCCTGTTGGATTCGTTAAAATCAAATGAACAAAGAAACATCATGGGAAGGGGTAATAAGAACCTAAAAAGTTCTCTCTTCCTTCTTCCTCTGCCAGCGTCCAGATCCAAATTATAGAAACCTTAAGCACTGTGACATTTAGTCAGACACATATGTGCTTGCTGTTGAATGTCTTGAAAGAGCAAAATAGCACTACCAGAATTATCAAGTTCAGTTCTTTGAAATGCCATAGGAAATGTGGTGTTTATTTTCTACCCCAAAGGTGAAAGAGATCAAAAAGAATCCAAATTTTTAAATGCAGGCCAAAATCTTCACTTGTAAACCCTTTTGAGGGGGTTGTAATTGAACCTAACAATTTACTCCTTGCATTTTTTGGTAGTCTATGATTGGTTTGTTCCAAATTCTTTATACGCATGTATGGAAATTTTTATTTTGTTTTATTAAACAAGTTGATGGAGAAGTCGAGCAAAATTTGTATAAGGCCAAGGGATGTCTCATTATTTACTCATTCATTCCACATGTATTCTGACTGAGGGCTTTTGTATTGGACACATTGTCAAGCACTGGGGACACAAGAATGACAAGAGGGTTCTTACACTCTTAAAGCTGTAAGCCTTTCTCCTCAAAATATAGGTGATACATATGAAAAAGGATGCATTGAAATCCATACATGCTTTAAAAACGACAGGAAAACATTCTTTTACATGGTGGACATTCATTATTGCATGGCCTGCTGGTTTCTATTACTTCTTGGTATTACCCCAAATTCTATTGAGGAACCACTTCCCTTCTGCACAAGGATTGTTGGAGGGCTGGACACTTGACCCAGACCAAGCCAGGAAGAGCCAGCCTCAAGATATTTGTTCCAGTATTGTGGACAAGCTCTCTTTTTCCCACTGAAGATCAGAAGATGTGGCATTTTGAGTTGATGCTACCATCTTTCCACACTTCAGGAACAATGCTACCATGAGAATAAAGCACAAAGATAAAACAAGGGGAAGAAAGGCCTGCTGAGACCATTTAAGCCCCATTTAGGCTATTTCTGAAGCTAATCATAAATCCCTAAACAATTTATATTTGGGCTGAGGTCAATTGTAACCGAAGTATTCTGACCAGCAATTGACTCTCTAATGTTGCGTGTTAAAAGTGTAACATAAAAGGTTGTTGTATTTTCTTTAAACACTTAGGACTGGAGGCCCTGCATCTTACCTATTTTTGTACTTTTAAAAATTCAGGTAGGATGTTGTCTATTATCTATCCTTAAGTGTATTTTATACTTGCTTTTGCCCTATAAAATTCTGGGTTTTTTTCCTGAACTATAAATTTGCTTGTATAAATCTAGTGGATCATACTGTTCCATGAACTGCATTGCCAAAAAGTTGTATCCTTCATTCTTCCATTGCACCACATTCCCTGTAAATGGTTAACACAGCAGCTGTTATTCTGTCAGGCTGAATAATGACAGTTTTACTTCCATATTTTCCTTTCATTCCACAAACACTTATTGAGCTTTAACAATATAATGGTATTGGTGATCCGAAAATAAATAAGAAGGGTTTCTCTTTTCAAGGAGCCTCCACGCTCTTTAGCAGAGTATAAAGTAATATAAAGGGTGAACAAGTACTGAATGGAAACTGCTATGTGGGTTTCAATCTCTCAGGTGCTAAATCTAACACAGTGCCACTCTTTCCAACACCTCCCACATCCAATCTATTAACACGTCCTACTGATAGTGTCCCCAAAATCTTTCTCAGATTTAACTATTTCTCACAGTTCCATTCTGTAAAACTCTAGCCCCAGTCACCATTATATCTCACTTCTGCAGTTGTAATAGTCTGTCTATAGCTAAACTTTTGTTTCAACTATTGGCTACCTGACAACCCCTGATCCGTTCTTCACACAGAACAACCTAAATGATTTCTCAAAGCATGAATCAAATTAATCTGCTCTGCTGCTTAACACCACCCAGTGTATTTTCATTGCTTTTAGAAAAATAGTCTAAACATCTTACCATGCTCTCCCAGGCCCTGTGAAATGATTCCTTCTATATCATGAACATCAGATTCCGCAATACTCCCCTTCCTCCGCCTTACTCTAGAAATGACTTTCTTTTCATGCCTCAGACATGCCAAACCCATCACCATCTCTGGGCATTTGAACATTCTGCTTTTCTGATTATAACAGTCTTTCTTCCTCATAGGTTAGCTCTTACTCCCCTCTTCCCTGACTATCTTAGCTACAATAACACCCTATATCCTAACTCCAACAAATTCTTATCCTATTGCCATGTATTATTTTCTTCACAGAAACCGTCATTATTTGCTTACAATAAGCATTGGCCTTTCTTTATCCTTCAGTAAGATGTAGCTTCCAAGAATTTGCAAACTCTGTTTTATTCATTGCTTTCTCCTCTAGTACCAAGAGTGCCTGGCATATGATAGGCATTCAGAACACATCTTTTGGCTGAGTGAATATAAAATTACAGATGATATACATCTAACTAAAACTAGGAAAAAAAGGAAATTAGGGAAGGAAGTTAGGAATGACAAAATTTGGAGTAAACAAAGGAAAAACAAGTGAACAGTACATAGAATATATGAGTTAATGAGAAGTTTGAGGGAAGTTCAAGTCTGTTTTCTGCAATCTCATTTTACAAAGCAAATTGACCACCAGACCACAGGGTAGACAAAGATGAATGGGAATAAATTAAATTGCAGGAGTGTTCAAAGTACTAACTCTAGGGTTGTTGTGAGGTTTGTGCCTATTTAACATTGTTATTAATGACCTTGAAAAGAAAATATGTACTATATTTATGGAACTGTGGATAATCCTAAATTGAATTTTGTTGCAAATTTCAATAAAGATCCAATTCTCAAGTAACATCAATTATCTCAAAAATCTAAGTTGATCAGAACTTGAAAATTGATTTGAAATCTTTTGAAATATTCATATTTGCATACAATTCAGGTGACTCCGATCATTCATCAAATAGAAACAAGCTGAGGAGTTAATTGGAATAGTGGTCCCAGGCAGGAAATTAACCACCACTGGTTAATTCAATCAAAAGAATAGTTCTTTCTTTTACATTTTCTACATAGAGGAAACATTTATTAAGTTTCCAGTATGTGTAGTAGACTTTATGTGTTTAAATTTATCTTCAGTCTAACTCCTATTTTATTTTGATTGATTGATTGATTGCAGTTCTGGGCATTTAACCCAGAGCCTCCTGCATGCTAGGCAAGTGCTTTACCACTGAGCTACAAACCCAGCCCTCCTCCAAGATTTATTTTTTTTAAAGAGAGGGACAGTGTGAGAGTGGCAGGGGCGGGGAATCAATTTTATTTAGTTTTTCATATTGCTTTCGTTTCTATAACACTTTGCTGTATATGTGGTGCTGGAGTGTGAACCCACATCCTTGTGCATGCCAGGCAAGCACTATAACTGCTGAGCCACTGCTCCAGCACCGCCTCCGAGATTTTTTACTTCCATTTTACATATGAGAAAATTGGTGAAAATGAGAGTCAATTCTTGATCTATCTAATTTTAAAGTTCTCTTTCACCACTAGTATTTCCCTGTAACAGATTCTGAGATATGCAACACTGCATAGGGCTTACCAGAAAAATACCATTCCACTTCATTCTTATCATGTTTAGCAACAGCTATTAGAAAATAATTTAAGGGGCTGGAGTGGTGGCTCTGTGGTTATGGCGCTTGCCCGGCACCATGTACACAACGAAGTCACAGAGCAACAAAAGCCACAATGAAAAACTAAATAAAATTGATTCTCTCTTTCTCTCTTTCTGCCCCCTCTCTTTAAAAAAATAATAATTTAAAATAAAGAAACTTTAAAAATGACTTCTGTACTGAAAAATAAAACAAATAAGACGTTAACATGTATTTCTTCTAGACCATAGTTAAGAAAGCAATAGGATGAAAAAATCCGAACTATAGAAGAGAATACTTATAAACTGAAATTAAGTAAAAATTAATCTAACACAAGAAGCAAACTGAACACTACATGCCAACAAATATGTAAAGAGAAATTTCCATCAAGATTGATGAATGATTGAATGAAGCAACAAAGATACTTTCGTCTATGTTGTTAAGAACAATTTTGAGCTGATGGACCAGGAGTTAGAAGGCAAAATAATCAGAGATGAACATAAGATCTTCATTTAATTGTTTATTTTTCCCTATATCAAGAATCTTGTATTTCTCTTGGAGTGGGGTGTAGCACTGTGGTAGAGCACTTGCCTAGCATTTGCAAGGCCCTGAGTTCAATTCCCAGTGACACAAAAAAGAATTGTGTGTTTCTCAGATCATTCTGTTACCTTTACAGCAAAGTAAACAAGGTTTTAATTGATTCCCTTCATTAAAGCAGAAGTTAGGCCCAAGATTCACTATCAATATTAGCTTCACCAGCATTTCATTTAATCTTGGGCCTTACATCTATATAGTATTTTCAACCTTCCCATCTTTAATTTTTGCCAGGCAGTACTATAACAGAATTCTCTGTGTCAATGTTCTACCAAAAAGAAAAAGAAAAAAAAACCCCGAAATGAAAATGAAAGCAGCATCCATATAAAGTAAGCAAGTAGAAAGGTTCATTTTTCGTTTGTTAACTAGCCTCCACACGGCTGTTGGCTGTGACAACAAATGATTTAATGAGTCCAATTTAAAATGGTCTTGTCTGCGTAAGATAGATGACTTGGAAAATACTTTTCAAAATCTTGTAGCTATAGCAAAAACTGCTGCAATATAGCCTGAGAAAATCCTGCACTGCAGTTCTATTTTCTTCCTAATATCAAGCTGGTATAAAGGAGAACCATAACATTCCCATCATACCTGTGAACATTTCCTAATAGTAATGGTTAAAAGATGTTTCAGGAGGGGCTAGAGCGGGGCTCAGCAGTTAGTGAGGGTGCTTGCCCAGCATGCAGTTGTATGAGTAGACGAGTTCAAACCCCAGCACCATGTACACAATGAAGTCTCAGAGCAACGGAAGCCACAGGGAAAACTAAATAAAATTGATTCTCTCTCTGTCTCTCTCTCTCTCTCTCTCTCTCTCTGTCTCTCACTGTCCCTCTCCCTCAAAAACAAACAAAAAACAATAACAAAACAAAACAAAAAAAGGTTTCATGAATTCCAGCTCCAAAAACCAAAAAGATTTATCAACTGTGTAAAAATGTGATTAGTCAACAAGTCTTTTTGAACCACATGTTCCTCTTCTCTTGTTACTCACTTAAATAGCCCTGGAGAACAATGCTTTGTCAGAAGTGGATGGTGATAAGGGACAGGCTGTGTCTACCAGGCGATGGCAAGGAAAGGCCCACAGATCCAGATGCAGGCACTATCTAGGTTATGGCATCTGACTTTAGAAAACGTGTAAATATTCTAGTGTGAACAGATAAACCCTTCCAAAACCTACTTCCCAAGTTCATGAATGCAAGACTTTTTCACTATGAAAATTCTTAAGCAGATTTTTTAAGCAGTGAGCAGGTATGAAGTGTTACCTCTGAATATACACGATGCTTTCTTTCATATAAAGAAAAGCTGCATCCTTCTGCTCATCTTTTGGCAAAGATAAAACACATCACACAGCTTCTGAGACAGTCAAGTAAGCCCAATTTTGTTGAATGACCTGCCTCAGCTCAAAACTGAGTATCTTTTATTCTTGCAACATGAGCAAATCTAAATTCGATTAGGCTAAATGCATATTTTTACTTATTAGAATATCCAGATGTGGTGATTGTCCAGAATTTGCCAATGAAAATCAGATTAACTAAAGTCACGCTATAGTATTTCAATTTACTTAAAAATGTTTTAGGAATCTAACAAGAAACTTGAGCACCAATATTGAGGGATGTATACACTCAGTAGAAGTCTGGAGAACAGATGTGATTCAGAGCTGTCCTCATGATGAAATTACTTAACAAGTAAAAGAAACGAGAAAAAGAGAAAAAGCAACATCAAAATATTATCACATTTTAAAAGTAATTAACTTATTGCATAAATTAAAGAGCTGTAGACAAACAGACAGCCATAATACAAATACCTTTTCATGCCAAGCTTTAGTTTAGATAAATACAGATCCTGCAAATAAGAAAATTTAAGCTATTTCTCACAGCTCTACATGTGTGCCTTTCTTGACTTCTGTAGCACTCTTAAAGGAAAACAGCAGGGAAGGGAGTGGGTAGAACAAATGCTACCAAGAAGATGGAGTAAATTGCCAATTGTCTGGTCTGTACAGGGCATGAACCTCACCGAGCTGAGCTTTTGTTTGTGGTCCAAATCTCAGACCAGCATTGTGGCAAGCTATTGTTTGTATGAAACTGGCAGAAAACAAATTTCAAAATGTCAAATGCTGCATGCTATTTTCACACTCTGCACTTGTTCCTTTAGTCTTGGATGATTTGAGGGGAAAAAATAAAGAAATTTGCTCATCTGAAAAAAAATACTTTTTTTGGAAACCATAACAATCTTCTCAATTGAATGATATACATGATGTAAAGTCCTCAATTCTTTTTCCTTTGTTAAAAATAAACAAAGTATAAGCCTGAATCTTTTGTGTCTACTTATTATAATGCAAATGTATGATTTATAATACATACTTTCTAAGTTTGTTATAACCCTGAATTATTTTCACCTATTTTTCTGTAATACAAATATATTATTAGTAACAGATACTTTCTAAGTTTTTGAGTTTAATAATAGATACACTTGCCTTCCCCCTCATATGGGTGGGCCTCATCCAGTCAGGCTCTTTGCAACTTTGTTGTTTCCAAATGATACTGTTTTGATCCTAAATTTGTCTCCTTTGCTATGCACCTGTCATTTTAATCTCATTTTGTTGATCTGTCATCTTTTTCATCATTTATTTTATTTAATTATATTCTTATTAAATTGTTTCATAATGTGAATCACATGTGGAGGATTTCTTTCTTTTCCTTGGGCTTTTATTTCTTTAAAGTTGAGTTTTTTCTTTTGCATTGTAAATTTTTTAAAATTTAGGTTGGCTGAGCACTGTGGTGCACACCTGTAATCCAAGTGGCTCAGGAGGCTGAGGCAGGAGGATCACAAGTTCAAAGCCAGCTTCAGCAACTTCGTGAAGCCCTAAGGAACTTAGCAAGACAGGGTCATAAACTAAAAAATAAAAGAGGAGTGGGGATGTGGCTCAGTGGTTAAGCACCCTGGGTTCAATCACTGATAGCAAAAAATTTTTTAAAAATTTTGAATTTAGGTTGTTTAGATAGTTGTACCAAGTCATTTATTTCGCTTGCTCATTGTTGAATGGTTTTATCTGAATTTTCTAACTTCATCTATTTTCTATTATATGGTATTCCCTGTCTTCCAAAATGCCTAGAGTTTGAAGGATTTATGTTTGAGGTACATTTTCTCTGATGTGATGGCATGAAAGATAATGGTGAGGTGCATAAATTGCAGTTGACAGAACAAACTAATCAGTAGTTTAATTTAATCTCAGAATCTACTCTTCTAAAATTGTTAAATGTCTTAAACAAGAGATGAATTCATTAAACCATGGGAATATTTCGCCATTTCCCAGAATACTCCTAGAATTCAGGTTGATCCTTATAATCAGTATTAGATGGCGTCTGTTCAATATCCACCTTTCCCCCTATAATAGTAGAACCCCTGACAAGAAATCATGTTCAGTGCTGATCAGAATCAAGGATACATTTTTATTTGGTAGACCACATCTCTATGACTTCTTTGTAGTTGAGTGAAGTCATTGGCAGATAGGATGCAAGGAAAGAGGGTGAAAGTGTTGAGGAACCTGCCCTGGGAGACAGCGTGCTTGTCGTTTCCTCCTCTGTACCAGGGCTTCCATGCAACTGTCATCCTCCTTCACAGGATGCTAAGGCTGCAAGCAGGACAGCACCAAACCTTAGATCAGACACTCAGAATATACCACTTCCTACCAGCCCAGGGCCACCTGCATTTTCATCAGAAAGAAATATGTGCATATCCTATTTAACTACTTATTTCAGGGTTTTTTATAAATGAAATTTGACCCAAATAATCTAACTTCTTTCAGAGAATGTCAACACTTATCAATTTTTGTGGTTTTTCTTACTATCAATCAGACATTTTGAGAAAGGAAAGCATGTATATGTGCTCTGAAGTTGATGCTCTCTAGGTCTGAAAGAATTCATGGGCATTCTCAGGACTTCCATCAGCATTCCCCCAAAGGCTCCTTGCTAGTGAGGACAACATCTTTAGCTCCAGGAGCTTCAGTTTCTTTCCAGGGCTGTTGTTCTTATTTGCTTTTTCTGGTGATTATGTTGGATGAGTTTTTCTTTATTTATTCTGGGACTTTTTTTATTTTGTTTTTAATTTTTGTTTCCTTTTATTAGAGATCCTACAATCGAATGCTATTCTACATATTTTTAATTCAAAGTGCAAGATTTCATTTTTATAGCTTTTTGGGACTTGTTTCTCTTCTCTCCAAACCTACAGCTATTTAATAGGTAAACACAACTTTTGGATCTGAGAATCAGAGCATATGGTCCCAGTGATGTTTAATTTTTATGTGGCAACTTGATTAGGCCACAGATATTTGGTCAAATATTCTAAGAGTGTCTGTAAAGGTGTTTGGGGATGAAATTAACATTTGAATTGGTAGACTGTTTTCCCTGGTGAGCTGGGCCTCCTCAAATCAATTGAAGGCCTAAATAGAACAGGAAGTCTGACCCTCTTGCAAGTAAAAGGAACTCCTCTCTGCAAGACAATGGTCTTGCAGCTAGAGCACAGGCTTCTTTCTGCCTCTGGATTCAAACTGAAACATAAGGTTTTCCTGGGTCCCACGACTGCTCAGCATTCAGATGGGAATTACACCATTGGCTTTCCTGGTCAACTTATTATCATGGGATTTGTCAGCCTCCATAATCATGTGAGCCAGTTCCTTACTATAAACATAGAGAGAGAGAGAGAGAGAGAGAGAGAAAGAGAGAGAGAGAGTATACATGGTGCCTATTGGTTTTACTTCTCTGGAGAACCATCACTAATACAATCCCCAAATATTTCTCCCCAGTTCCAAAGATGAGTAAGTGAGGATTCATAATCTCCAGGAAAGCCCTGGCTATTGACAGCCATGTCTTAAGATTCAGCAACTGAAGCAATTACAGTTTCTTATAGGATGAGGTGATAGCTGGAGCAAGGCACAGAGTAAGATGCGTCTGCCAGTGGAGTTAGATGGTACCCATCACACTACTTCTATTCCCTGGCTTAACTGGGAGTTGATTCAACATGGTGAGAAGAATAGGTTTATGTCCATAGACATATATTTTTGGACTAGATTGGAAGGGGGAGAAAGTAAGTCTGCCAGATGGCAAAGCCCTGAAAAGGAATTAATACCAAGGCAGGAAGGAATCTAGAATGGCAATTTCATAACAAGGTTTGAGGATTAATAACAGCAAAGATACAGTGAGAGAGAAACTACTGAAATCTCAGCTTGCCTGGTGACCCCAGGGGCAGAACATGCCTCAATGAGACAAAAAACCATGGTAGTGAAGGAAAGTGTCCCATCTCTTAATAACTTAACATTTCAGGCCCCAAACAACCCCCAAACCACCAAAACAAGCATTATACACTAACGCTGAATACTAAATGAAAGATATCAATAAATCTTATTTTCCTACCAATCTGACTTTGAGTATTTCTGGAGCAGCAGACATTGTTGCTACTCTCACCCAGCCTTCTGACCCCCAGAGTTTATGAGAGCCAGATAGTAACATTAAGAGCCTGGACCCCAGAACTAGATCCCTTTTGTTTCAACCTTTTAGTTCTGATGATAGTTTACACTCTATTTAGTTTATTGTGTGAATAAATAAGGTAATGAACATAAAAATATTCCTTATATGCTAAATAATTTTTAGTCACCAATAGTCCTTCACCTTCTCTGATATTGTTTTTATATTCCCATGTGTGAACTGTCTGTCCCATACACTGTTATAATTATTTTTATAATTATTTATGGTAATGAATGCTACTAGTACCCTGAAATCTCTACTTCCAACAGTAGTCATTTTTGTGAGATTTTCTTTTGAGCTTCTTCTTAAAGTTCTGGGACAGAGAGTTTTTTTTAAATGTTATTCACAGGAAATTCTTGCTTGATAATCTGAAGAGGCAAAGTTGTTGAGGTTGATCTCATTCCTTCTAAATGGCAGTTGATTTGTAATCATTATCAGTTCACACCACCACAGACCCTTTTCTCCCCATTTTCCTACCAGGGGCTTGTATGCCCTCAGAGAGGCTCCATGGCAGAGTCTTTGCTACTCTTAACAAGTTCAGTGATAGAACTGCCAGAAGGGTAACTGTCATTAATGTCTTCTCCAACTCAGTGGGCATTATGTGATTTTTGAACTCATGTATCTACAAAATCAACAAACTGAGAATACTTAGGGATGATTCACCAGAACCATCCCTAGCAGTAGTATATTTTCTATAGAACACTAAAATCTGGTTTTTTCTATTCCCTTATTTTAAAATAAAATTAATATTCTTATTTCAACCCCTGCTAGTGCATATTCCTGATGTAGGAAATTAACCAACAAGAGAAAAAAAAAGCAATCATGTTTTCTTTCTTACTCTTTGGCTGTTTTAGTGTGCCAGAACAGAAATCCTGGTGGGAAAGGAAACTGCCCTGTTCCATCTATAATTTATCAACATGGAAACATTATATTTCTAATCATAAAACATGAGAGGTCAGGCTTAACTCCACAACTGTGCACTGAAGAGTTTCTAATTGGAGGAAACTTATTTCCTAAGGATAAAACTGTGATTACTAAAAGTTAGTGGGGGAAGAGGAGATGCAGACATAGAACATGAGAATAAATGTACAATCTGAAGAATTCAGGAGAGTGAGCAGAGAAGGAGAAAAAAGGGAGGAAGCAGCCCCCAAATGTCAAAACAGAAGAGGTTAGGAGCCGGTAATGGGTTGTAAAGAGGCTAAGGATGGGTCTTATAGCTGCAGTACATAGCAGGGCATGCCTACACTTAGGTTGAATTTAATTGGGAGCAGTGTTGGAGAGGACTAAGGGAGAATCGGTTTTCCATGCCAGCACTAGAGAGGAGGGAAAACGGTCATGAAAGTATAAACATGAAGCACATAAGGATGCCTTGTACATGCAGTCGCTGCTCTGGTGGAGATGATAAAATCAACAAATATATAACAGCCATCACCTACACTGGATTACTCTGCAGTGGGGAGCAGAGTTTTACCTCTGAAAGTAACAAAATGTTAAACCTGTTTAGAAGGATTGGCATGAATTTCACCTACCCTTCTTAGGCTGTGCCTCTTCCTAAATGGTGATTTTTAAGAACATTTAAATAAAACAAGCAAGGATTTCCTAAAGATATCTTCACATATCACAAAAGCCCCTTCATTCAGGCTTTATCCTTGCTAGAGTCAGATTTTGGCACACTTGTATCCTCATCTCAAGATTGCAAACTCTACAAAAGTACACCCTTTCTATTTTAGTATCATTAGCAGTAATAATAACAGCTAACATCAATTCATCTCTTATTTGCCAGGTACTATGTATTACTTCACTTCATTTTCTGAGCAAACTATGAAGAATTTATTCTTTTGTTTATGCATACAACTTTATTTTTGGAGTGCCTGCTTCGGTTGAGTATTGTAACTGTGCCAGACACTAACTAGCTTCTCAAACAGCATGCACCCTGACCCAGCCTAGATGTAACTTAATCTCTTGTAGAAGAAATAGACTACAAATAACAAATAATAAACAAAAACAAAAAACTAAATAAGATAATCATAACAAATAATGTACTTGCAATGATGAATATTGTCATAGAGAAAGACTGGATGATGGGGGTAGGGGACACAGAGTAGTGAGTAAAGTCCTCTGTGAAGAGGAGACTTCCGAACATTACTGAAATGAATAAGTCACGTGGCAAGTGACTTACTAGGAAAGTTCTTAGCTAGTTGAAAAACAAAGAGCCCACTCTGTCTGAAGTAAACAAAGGAGAAGGCAGAATGAATTTGGATGGGAAGAGAGCAGTCAGATTGTGCAGGCCTTGGTTGTAGGTCACTGTAGGTGGTTGGTCCTCCATATCTGCACGTTCCAAATCCTTGAATTCAACCAATGTTTGGGAAAAGATTATATATTAAACGTGTACACATGTTTTCTTGTTTTTATTCCCTAAACAATACAGTAAAACATGTAGCTACATACTATTCATATTATATTAGGTATTAAAAGTAATCTACAGAGATTTAAAGTATACATGAGGATGTATGTAAATTATATGCAAATACAATATCACTTTATATAATGAACTAAAACATCTGCAAATTTTGGTATCCATAGGAGTCTTGGAAACGTTCTTCTACAAATATCAAGAGATGAGTGTAAGAGTGTAGTTTGAATTTTATTCAAGGAGCAATCGGAAGCACTGAGATGCTTATCTATGATTAACCAAATATTAATTTAAGAAACTGAAACTTCTTGACATGAATTAACTTGCTTAAAATCACCAAAGTGTTGGGCAAAGGAATTGCAATATGAACCCTATGCAGTCTGACTCCTGATTCTAATTCTTTTTGTTTTTAATTTTTGTTGAGGAGTTGTGTTATTGTACTATCATAAATGCATATGTACTAACAATATGATACACCCTGTTTCTAATCCAGAATCACCCCTATATCACCCACACCCCAGACTCTTGACTCATCTGTATTTCCCTCTATATCAGATGTAAATATATATGTGTGTATGTGTAAGATTGTACATTTTTCAGAATTAAATGATTGCATAAACATTATTTAGTTTCTCTGGTGAGTAAAGAGTAAGCTACATTGTTGATTCCCCCCCTTAAATCCCTGCCTATTATCCCTCCCTCCCACCTTTTTCCTCCCTACACCCCCACATATCTATGTTTCCCATATCTATGTTGCTTCTACTTTGGTGAGTCTAATACCTGAGCTTAACTTTTTAAGCCTGAGTTTTGCTCTAGCTCCTCAAAGGAGGGGAAATATTTGACCCTTGAGTGTCTGGGTTTAGCTAATTTTGCTCAGGATAATTTCTTCCATTGACATCTATTTACCTTCAAAGGCCATAGTAAAATTGTTTCTAATAGATGAGTAGAACTCCCTAGTATGTACGTGTGTGTGTGTGTGTGTGTGTGTGTGTGTGTGTGTGTGTGTCACAGCTATTCACTGAGTAAAGGGCATCTAGGTTGATTCCACAACTTAGCGATTGCAAACTGATCTACTGTGAACATTGATTTTGCTATCTTTCTGTAATGTGCTGAAAATTCCCAGAAGAAGGGTAAGCTGGGTCATATGGTGGATCCATCCTAATTTTTTGAGGAGTCTCCACACTGCTTTCCAGAGCAGTTGTACCAGCAGTTCCACCAACAGTGTGTTAGTGTTCCTATCTCCCCACAGCCCCTCCAGCATCTGTTATTGTTTATATTCTCCATCTTTGACAATATGACTGGAGTGAGGTGAAATATTAAGGTAGTTTGATTTGCATTTCTCTGATTACTAGTGATTCTGAAAACTTTCTCCTGTATTCATTGGCTTGCTCAATTTCCTCTGTTGAGAAGTTTCTATTTAGCTCTCTAGACCATTTGTTGATTGGATTGTTTGTGGTTTTGATACTAAGTTTTTTGAGTTCTTTGTTAATTTTGAATATTAGTCCCCTGTCAAAGGAATCACAGGCCATGATTGTTTCCTAGTCTGTAGGTTCTCTCTTGACAGTTTTGACCAATTCCTTAGCTGACCAAAAGCTTTTTAGTTTAATGGCATCCCCACTCATTGATTCTTTACTTTAATTCTTTAACTTTGGAAGTCTTGTTGGAAAGTTACTTTAGAAAGTTGTTGCTTTTTCCCATATGCTGGAGTGTTGCTCCCAGTTTTTCTTCTAGCAGTTGTATGGTAGCTAGTTTAATTCCTAGTTCCTTGATCCATCTGTGTGTTTGTCTCAGAGTCTTCTACTCTATTCCGTTGGTCTTCAAGCCTATTTTGATATCAGTACCATGCTGTTTTTGTTAACTACAGTTCTCTATATAATATCAGATCTGGTATTGTGAAACCACCTGTTTCATCTTTCTTGCTTAGTAATGTTTTGTCTATTCTGGGTTTCTGTTATTCCAAATGAATTCGAGAACTGCTTTTCCAATAAATATAAAGAATGGTATTGGTATCTTGATGGAGATTGCACTGCATAGGGCTTTTGGGAGAATGGCCATTTTAATTATATTAATTCTGCCTAACAAAGAACATGGAATGTCTTGCCATCTTTTCAGCTTTTCTTCAATTTCTTTCATCAGTGTAATAATTTTCATTGCAGAGGTGTTTTACTTCCCTTGTTAGATTAATTCCCAAGGTTTTTCTCTTTTGAGAATATGTGAATGGGACTGGTTTCCTGATTTCTTCTTTCCTATTATTGTTAGTGCTTAGAAAAGCTATTGATTTATGGGTGTTGATCTTGTAGCCTGCAACTTTGCTAAATCTGTTTATAAGCTCAAGAAGTTTTCTGGTGGAGTTTTTTTGAGCTTTCTAGATGTAAGATCATGTCATCAGCAAAAAGGGATAGCTTGAGTGCTCTTCCTATTCTTATGCCTTTGATTTCCTTCTCTCTGATCCTAATTCTTGATAGAGTGTCTGATACACAGTAAATTAGACATCATCATTATAACCATTATAATCATCACAACCAGCATTATTGTTTTGCCGATGACAAATCAGAGACTTTTAGATTCTGAATTATTTGCCCAGTGTCAAGACCAATAAATAGAGAGGTAACACCTAAACTCAGATTCGGATTCTCTAATTCCAGAACCATAGTGTTTGACCATGGAACCTGTGCAGTATTTTAGTAGGTAGCTGATGTTCAATAAATATTTCCTGAGAGATTTATAAGCCAATAAATTCAAAATATTATGCCTAGCTCAGAGGAACATTGAAAAATGAATAAGACCTTATTTTTAATTGCTTAAAAATTAAGATAAGGTAGAAATGATAAGAAATGATAACCATACCACAGAATTTCTTTTCACTTTTTTTAAACAAATATTTATTTGACTCCTGATAATTCTTTGTCACTATGCCAGGATATATATATATATCCTGTGTGTGTGTATATATATATATATATACACACACACACACACACACACACACACACACACACAGAAGCATAGCAAGTTAAAAAGGGTATATATCATACACCACATCTTGAGAAACAAAAAGGATGGAACTTTAGAAAAGGAAGTTGATGACTATATTTTTAGGAAAATTTTATTGTGTAAGTATGTCTATTCTCCTTTGAACATTGCCTGAGGAGCTTCAGCTGAACTTTGATTCAGGAGTTGAAGAATAAAAGATTTTCAGTAAAAAGTTCCACATTTTAAGGAACTTTGTGGTCTACATGTTAAGTGATGGATGCTCACTCTGGAGATCCCTTCTGCTATTTCTTATCAGCTCCAAGAGAGTAAATGGGACACCATTTTTGTCACTACCATGTCATTACTGTGAATTAGGCGGTACCCAGAACAGTGCCTTCACCTGGAGGGACTCAGCAAGAATTTATTGAATGAATGGGTTAATGAATATTATAATGTTTCTACCAATTTCTGTAATAAAATTCATACTTGCTTGTTAATAATGAAATTTTAAATTCCTCATCCAGTGACTGTCAAAAAGGCAATAGCACCCAGAGGGGGTGTTCAAGAATTTGTGGAGGTATTTCTGCTCATTATAATGAATAGGAGATGCTAATAATATTTAATGTGTGGGGACAAAATATACACAGGAAAATCTTACATAATACAGAATTGACCCAAATCCCCAGGACTTCTGAATGTAACACCACATACCCAATGTAGGTAAAGCATCTGTTTACAATTATCTGAGTCTTAGTCCTAATCCCATTTTACAAATAAATACAAACAAGCCTTGCATTGTTGTGTTAAAACCTGAAGGAGACTGTGAATGGATCCTTCCAGTTGGGCACTAGTGAGAACTAAGACCCTCCTGATACCTATATCAGGGGCTTGTGAAACACTCTAACCAGAGAATCGAGCCAAGCTGTGCCCAGACTCCTGACCCACAGAAATCGAGAGATGTATAAATCTTTGTTGTTTGATGACTCTAAGATTGTGGCAATTTATTATGCCATAATAGTAAACTAATAGAAGTAGGTTAAGTAGAGCTGGAGTGGTGGCTCGGGTTATGGTGCTTGCCCTCCATACGTGAGTATACAGGTTCAAACCCCTGCACCCACGTACACAGCTAAGTGTCAGAACAATGAAAGCCATGTGAAAAACTCCATAAAAACTGATTCTCTCTGTCTCTCTCTCTCTCACTGTCCTTCTCTCTTTCTCTCTGTAAAAAAAAAAAAAAAAGGAAGAAATAGGTTAAGTAATCTGCTTTTTTCTGGTTGCATAACTATTAAGTAGTGGATGGATATAAATAAAAAAAAACAGGTCTGTGCCCAATGTCAAAGATTTTTCAATTATCAGAAATATTGTGATTGGTTAAAGTGAGGTTAAGATAGCTTATGTCAAATCACTTTGGTATACTAATATAATTGAAGGATGAGGTTATATGCCAGAGTGGGGTGGGATTCACGGCGCTGGTACCCAGGAGAGTGGCCAAGGTTGAAGATACAGATTTGAGGTTATCATATTATAAACAATGTGTAAAAGCTAAGAGCACAAATGAAATTACTGAAAAAGTAGTAAAATCATGAAGAAATTGCAAGGTGAACATTCAAGGGGTGAGTTGAAGTAAAATAAATGAAGGAGGAAGAATAGAGTTAAGAGGAAAATGGGAGAAATAGAACTTTGGAAGCTGAAGGAAGATGAATTTCCAAAAATAGGTAGAAATTAGTGTTGAATACCACAGTGACTACAAATATGGTAGCGTTGTAAAATTCTTATTAGAATTAACTATAAGAAAGCAGTTAATAAAAGTATTTGACAGAAGGCATGTGAGTTAATAAATGGGTCCTAGAAGTGTTCCTAGATCTGTGATCCACACACTGAATGGGACAGGGTATAGAAAAATGCCACCTACAGCTCTTGTCGCACTTCTTTACAGATCAACATACATCAATTTATTTCAATTTAGCTTACAAACATTTATATACAGAGCTTCTGTAACTCAAATGGAGATTCTCTTCACTATACCTCATTCCACTCGCATTTCTCTAGCTTTCTGACAGCAATATGGAAGTACTTTATCAAATCCTTTGCTGAACTCAAGAGACAAGATATGTGCATGTATTTCCCCTGATCTATAGTTTTGCAGCTAGTCTCCCAGGTGGATTCCCATAGTTTGCAGAAGTTTTCACATATGAAATCCTAATTACTGCTCATACCTGAGGACAGGCACGAGACACTCTGCAGACTTATCTCCTTTGCAAAATTATGTTCGTTTGGTTAATTCTGTACCAGTCCCTGTTTTTTTCTTTCTGAGATTATGCACTGCATTCTGGCTTCTTAAAAAAATAAAATCTGAAGGAAACTGATTTTTAACAGCAATATCAGTTTATAATTAACCATAGCCTTGCTATTTCTTCTTGTATGTATTTTTCAACCTGATTAAGAAAATTGTAATGTGTCAGATTTCTTTGGTTTGAGCCTGGAGCAATGTATAAACCAGCATTTTTTTTCCCTTAAGTTTGGCCAGAGGCTGATAGTCCACTAACCTGAATGTTAATGGTCAGTGATAGGAAAAGAGCATTAGACAAAAAATAAAACATTCAGAAACATTGCATACTTCCAAACACCACTAGTTGACTCCTAAGTAGGTCAAGTCTTCAGAGGTTCTAGTCTGTGACATGTATATGACACGGCTACAAAAGCAAAGAAAAATCAAAGCTCGCCAGCTGCAACCCCAAGAAGCCTCCACGCTTCCGGTTCAGCCTCCCTATGTAGGCCCAGACCGAGTGTGTGTGAGGAACCTGGCGTGTACTGCTCAGGCTAGACTGGAAACTGAAGAGCAGAGAGGTTTTTAGAGAAGATGGAGCTTGGAATTTAAAATGAAGATACTCACTCTTCAAGATGGCGATCTGAAGACAAAAGCCTTCCCCTGCACCCCCATGACTGATCAGGATATCTCCGGCTTCTCACCAGTATTTTGAGGTGCATTTGGGGGATTAGCATTGTGAATCACCAGTCCTAATCTTAGCAGTGGTTCTGGGGAATAGAGACTTAGGAGTGACCACGGATTCTTTGTTCCACGCTGCCGCCGCGGCGGCTGGTCCGCCGGCCAGCATTTGCACTCTCCCGCCTACATTCCCGCCTGCCTGAGTCACTTCTGCAAAGAAAAACCCGCACAGCTTTAAAGACAGCGTTCTGGCGAGGACACCTCCCGGACCTGCACTCTGTCTGGCAGCAGGATCAGTGACTGGAAAGAGCTTTCATACAAGCACAGAGCAGCGGTTTGCGCAGAAGAGGCGGTGCGGGAACTGCAAGGGCGTGAGAGCCGAGCAAGCGTCCGTATTTCATCCGCGTGCTAGTTACCACATACCTAGCCCGCCTTATCAGGGCAAGATCTCTTTGGGATTGCAAAGCAATCTCTAAATACTCCGTCTGGAAACAGCAGAGATCAAAGGTGGAAACAGGACCAGAAGGCTTGGCTGAAGCCCTTAAGAAGGTGTGGGAAAAGTGAGGGAAGGGGAGCATCCATTTTTAAAACCACACTCCCTGTCCTGGACCCGCACCCCCCAGGTCTGCAAAAGAGGCTCATAAAACTGGGCCTGGATCCTGCAGCTGAACACAGGCAGTCTCAGCAGAAGGTGGGGTCAGGGGCCTGAATCCTCCTCTCATAAAAGATCTGGGACTGAGAAGTAACGGAGTTCAAGGCTCTGTCCTCCCACCATAGACACTTCTTTCACAGGGCAGAGGAGCTGACCCCCACCCCAGGGATCACAGAGGACATGTCCGACAACGACCAGCAGATGGAGCTCTGATAACATATCTTCTGACCTTCCGATCCCCTGAATACATCTTCAAAAAAGGGTTGAAACTGGTCATATCCAGCCATAAATAGAAGATCCACTCCCTGAAAGGACCAGAGACAATCATATTATCGATACTTCCAGGGATTGCCTATTAAGTATAATTTTCCTCCTTTTTTTTTTGCCTTTATTTTGACTTCATTTTCAAATTTTCAAGGTAATAGCAATTTTCTAGTATCACCAAAAGTATTGATTATTACTTACAATAGTTGCATAGGCCGAAATTGATAGTCCATTATAGTGGATGCTAAATAACTAATTCACTACTGTTTATTGTAAAGCTCTGATTATACACATTGCTAATTTACTTCTAGCACATGAGGTGTTGGAATTCTGCAAGGGTAACAAACAGTTTATAGTAAAAGGGGTTGTCTTTTGAAATCAACTCTCCTGACAAAACCCCATCTCAAAGAAGGGTTGGGACGGATCTCCCAACCCAACAGCTTAGTCCAAAAGGCAGAAGACAGGAAAAAGAACCACAGAACCTGTAGTGCTCCCAAAAAAGGTTCACCTGGTAAATAAGAGAGAAGAACCTCTTCAAGCATGAGAAATAAAACTCGAAGAGGTTCACCACAATCCCAAAACTCCCCTGATAGGGGGGCTATGGCCAGGGACTGGGATGAAAATCTAGATCAATATATCAATGAGCAGATAACAAAAAGGATCCTCGACTTAAAAGAAGAGATAATGAAGGGAATAATGGAG
>PVKS010005892.1:0-82051 GCA_004027875.1 Aplodontia rufa
AAGAAGCTCCAATTACTCCACCAAGAGCAATTTTCTCAAAGTACAAATCACACTCTTGAACCCAGAACATGAGGAAAAGGGGAAATATTTCACTTCCTCAACCCCAAAGTTCGCCACAAAAGGAGCCCATGGCTGGAGCCCTCGATGAAAATCAAAGGCATTGAGTATGCATTATGATTAGTAATGCAATCAAAGAGTTGAGCGAGGAATTAAGGAATGAGTTTAGACAACAATTTCAAGAGATGAGTGATAACTTCTACAGAGAAAAGGGTGAATATCAACATCACATATATTCCCCTCAAGAAGTTAGTAAGGAAAAATTTCCCATTAAATTAGGTGAGATAAAGAGAAGAACAGAAATAAATACAAACATGTATAAAAGGAAAAAAAAACCCAACATAGTCAAAAATCAAATCTGTAAAAAGAATGATCTAGAAGATTTCTACAAAGACTGATCAGAGAAAGGTAAAAAATAAGAATAAATGAAAGAGAATATTGCTATAGATTTGTAAAATATCATAAAAAACTTTGTACTAAAGAATTTAAAAATTTAAAAACTTCCTAAATTGATACAAAAAAAAACTCAAACATATGAATTATACCATATAAATTAAGACAATCAGATTTATAATTTTAAATATTTCCAGAAATTCATGCTATTCTATGGACAATTTTGAGAATTAGTAACTGAATTTAGCAGAAAAGATAGACAAAAAGTCAGTATTATTTTTCTGTATGTCAGAAACAATATTTTTTGAAAGACATAAATAATAATAACTGTTATGGTTTAGATGTAAGGTGTCATATGTGACATAAAGCAGACAGGGTTAGAGGTGAACTGATTGGGTTATGAGAACATTAAACCCAGCAGTGAAAATTAATCACCTGATAGGGATTAACTGGGTGCTAACTGAAGGCAGGTAGGGTGTGGCTGGAGGAGGTGGTCTTTAGAGGATGATTCTGGGGCCTGTATTTTAACCTTGTTGAGTGGAGCTCCCTCTCACCTTCCTGGTACCATGTCCTCAGCTGCTTTCTTCCACCACACTCTTCTGCCTCATCTTGAGCCCCAAGGAGTGGAGCCAGCCCTCTGTGGAGTGAGACCTCTGAAACTTCTCCTCCTCTAAATGTTCTTTTCAGGTCTTTTAGTCTCAGCAACCAAAAAACTAACTAAAACAGTAGCATCAAAAGCAACAGACAGCTATCAATACACATATATAACAAGAGTTATCCAATACTTAAAAAATTACAAAACATTATGAAAGAAAATAAGAAAGGCTTAAATAGAACTATCAAGTATGTTCATAGTTTAGAATTTTTATTATTAAAAGGATGCCAAATCTCCTTGAATGGTTTATAGATTGAACACAATCCCAATCAAACTTTCTGTGTCTTTTGTAGAAGACAGAATGGTAATTTTAAAATAATTATCTAGAAATTCTGAAATTCCAAACAGCCATAGTATTTTTTTAAGTAACATAGATTTAAGCAATTTACACCTCACATATCAAAATCTCTTTAAAGCTAAAAGAGATAAAATGGTACAACAATGCTGTAAAGACTAATAAGGAGGCCAATGAAAGAGATAGGAGTCCAGAAGAGACCCTCACACATGTGGTCATCTCACATGCCAGGCTACGCTCCCAAGCACTGGGAAAAGAGTGGCTTCTTCAGTGAAGGTACTAGCTCAATTAGATATCCACATGGAGGAAAAGTGAACTTTTAGGCACTCACCACGTCAAACACAAAAATCAATCACATCGAACACAAAAAACAAACACAATCAATCATATCAAACACAAAAATCATTCACAGCAAACACAAAAATCAATTGCAGGTTTATCAATCTAGATGTGAAAAAAAGCAGGAGAGCATTTAAATGAAAACACGGACAACATTTGTAAATTAAGATGGGCAAAAAGTTTAAAAGGCAATGAAAAATGTTACTCATAGGAAAATCTTGATAATTCCATCAAAGCATCTGTTTATCTAGAGACACTGATAAAGTAAAAGGCAAGCCACAGTAAGAGAAAAGATATTTATTTGTAATATGCATATTTTAAAAACACTCATGTGGATCAAGGATGCCTATGCACAAGTCAATAACAAAAAGATACATTCCAACAGAAAAATAGATGGAATATTTGAACAGGCAATTCACCAAAGTAGATAACAAGAAACATGGTAAGATGCTCCACTGTAACACTCATTGAGGAACTGCTGAGGAAAACCACAATGAGAAATCATTACACACTCCCAAATGGCCAAAATTAAATAACAACAATAACAATAGAACAGCGTGTTTATAACAATGTGGAGCAAGTAAACGTTCCATAAACTTTAATTTTCTATTGGTGCATTATATTTCTATTGGACATAGTAATGGGATTTGTTGTCGCATATTCATACATGCACACAATACAGCAATATAATTTGGCCAACTTTACAGTGCTGGCCCATCTCCAGCACTACCCCATCTCCCTCCTCCTGTCCCCTGGTTCCTGGCCTTTCTTTCTGGGGCATATATTTATTCTAACATACCTAAGTATAGTGACCTAATTCTTATACCTATGAAGAACAACTTATTATATATGTGACGAGAGTATATATAATGAGATGCTTATAAAAGCTTGAAGTGTACCTTGTTTTAACTCAATTCCAGCATTTTCCCTCCCACTCCTTTCCTCCCACTCTTTGTTCTTTTTATAAAAGAACATTAGCTCTTTTACAAAAACATGCAATATAACTTATTCTAATTCAGTCCCCAGTATCCCCCTCTCCTTTCTCTTGCCTATACTGGTCTGTCATTTGCTAAATAGTATTTTTTAGAGACTCATTGATATATATATATATATATATATATATATATATATATATATATATATATATTTCATATATGAACATGTGCAAGTTAAATCTGATGTCTGCCATGGTGTATTTTGATATAGTTACTTTAAAAACTAGAAATACACATTAGAGCTAAATATTTGACACAGACATTTCACTTCTAGGTATATACTCAACAAAAGCGTAACTTATGCACACTAAAAATATATGTAAGAGTGCTCATAGAACTCCTATTTGTAATAGTCCAATGTATAAAACTCAGCACATTAACAATAAAATAGATAAGGAAACTGCAGTATATCCATGCCATGAATTACTATTAGGCAGTAGAATAAATGAACCATACCTACACACATGAATGAATTTAAAAAGATAATTTCAAGCAAAAGAAGCCAGAAACAAAATATTGCATACTGTATGATTCAATTTATTTCAAATTCAAAGTCACTTATAGTATTTTAAGTTAAAATAGTACTAAAGGAAGTATCTTGGGTACTGATGTTATTCTAGGTTTTGATCAGGGAGCTGGCTCCCTAGAAAAGTATAAAGTGATACATAAACTAATGATTCTTTACCCATCTTAATGAAGTAATATATGCAAATAAGCATATTGCTCAGACAGAATGTGGCATGAATTATCTAAAAACAAACACTCTCACACTTATGCGTATTTTAGCAATATAAAGAAAAAAATATAAACTTTCTAAGTTGTTCTATAACATACTTTATTATAAAATTAAAAATGTTTTTATTAAAAATTATTGATAGCCTATTTGTTGTATTAAAGTTTGGAAATAGTTCCTCCTCTTTGCTGGAACAAAATTCCCCATTATTATCTTCTTGCTATGCTTTGAATCAGCCAAGCCAAGAGTTGTTTTTAGCATTAAGCAGCTAACTCAGAAGCAAAGAAAACCAGTCACAAGGGATTATCTGCTTCAGGACTGTAGTAGAATTATTACACATGTAGATTATTAAAAAATTGAATAATTTTATGTGGCTAAAGGAAGAAGTGAGTTATAAATAGAAGAAAGTAAAAGATGTCACTAATTATTAACTAGGCAATATGAAAATAAACATTTCCATAAATAGACTTTTATACTTTTTCCTTATACTAAATTTTCTTCCACTTCTGTTTCTTCCATCCTGTCCACATTGGTGGATTATTTATTGCTATTTCAGTTATATATTTCAAGAGAATGAGGTGACTGATTATATTTTTACATAGTTCCTTGGTTTAAAATGCTGTGAAAATAATTTATTTTTAAATGTGGAACCTGTTACTATGACATCAAAAAAAATGACAATAGAAATGAAGAGAAAAGAAATACTCTCAACACCTTTAATTCGAGTGCTCACAATTGTTCAAAACATCTTGTTATTGATATAAGAGTTACTATCGTGTACAAAGTAAGCATTTCGGAGATATTCCAAAAGCCACTACCAAAGCTTTATTGTTTGGGTTCCTCATTATTCCCTTATGAAATGCCTCCATACCTCACAGGTGACTACATGAAAGGAGGTCACTGTTTATAGTCTTAGTTCAGAGCTGTTAGCCCTGAAATGTTTCCTCCCACTATATTTCTTCTTGATCTCACTCTTCCTGGATACCTAGTTTATTACCAATTCCTCCATTCCATTTCTAGCATTATCTCACCCTTCAGACTTTATGCAAGGCACTGTCTTCCTTCCCCACAACTATGACTCAGTAATCCAGTCCCTGGCAACCCTGACTAAAGATTCTATTTCATCCCTGTGAGGCAGCAAATTGGCCCAGTAACCCTGACTCTTCCACAAAGAATGGCCCCCAAGCAGCCAATGCACTTCAAGGGGGTTCAGTCCATTTGATTCCACAAATGTTTCCTGGGTGCCTACTATGTGCCCTGCACTCTGCCAGGTGATGGAAAGAAAATAATGAGTAAAACAGAGAAGCTCCTGGCCCTTTGAGATCTTGGAATTTAATGGAAAAGACAGCTTAAATGAGTAGCTGCACAGATAAATGACTACAAACTGTGACAAGTGCTGGGAAGGGAAAGTCCTCGGTCCTCTGATGGCACAAGATGCTTGGCCTGACCCAGTCTGCAGGGTCAGGAAAGACTTCCAAGCTAACAGCATTCAGTCAACATCTGAGGAATGATCATCAGGCAGGAGCCACAACCGGGCAGGACTTACACAGAGGGTAAAGATCTGTGTTCATAAAAGGTCCCTTCTATTGGCAAATTATTAACCCATTACCAAAGGGAAGAGGATGGGAAAACCCCCGAAATTCTGATAAAAGGAACAAAGTTAACATTAATTCCAGCTCAAGCACTGTTTCACTTCAAAAGAAGAGAAATAATCACCCATATCTTGCATCTTGCCAAGAGTCTCTCTTAACGCTTCCACAACATAAGCTAAAAAATGACTGAGAGCTATGATCAGAGCATGTGCTTAAATTTTATATGGGAAGAATACAGATGCTACAGAAGAATGAGGAGGCAGCAAAGAAGAATTACAGGAAGAAAACGGGGGAGGGGCAAACACCATAAATCACAGACAAGACAAGCAGTAGAGGCAGAAGGCAACTATAGGATGGATCTCCAAAGAGAACCATCGGGTATTATCAATCTGAGCTCAGATTTTTCTCAAATAGGGCTGGAGTCATGGCTCAAAGGTTAAGGTATGCCTGGCATTTGGGAGGATGTGGGTTCGAGCCCCAGCACCACAGACACAATGGAATGTTAGAGCAATGAAGACCACATGAAAATCTAAATAATTTTTAAAAAAAGATTTTTCTCAAATATATGTGCTCAGATATGTCACAGATGATATGTTTATGTACTATTAAACATAAGAAAAACATCAAAAATGCTGTTATAGTCTGGATGTTGTAGTGTAATACCACAGGACAATTTGCAAGCCATAGAAATGTATTGCTTGTAGTTCTGAAGGCTGGATGGGCCAAGATCAAGACACCAGCAGGTTCAGCATCTGTCATGGCAGTTGCTCATGGATGATAGCTTCTAGGTGTCCTCACAGAGCAGAAGGGAAGGGGAGCTCTTCGGCCCTCTTTTATGAAGGCACTAATCCAATTCATGAATTGGTGCCGCCTTGACCTAATCACCCCATTTGCAAATACTGTCACCTTGGTGATTAAATTTCAATATATGAACGGTGGCCAGGGTGGGGGTAGTAATATTCTAATCACAGCAAGTCCACACAGGAAGTTGGAAGTATTTCATTTACAACATCACATACAGAAAACAAAATATGGAAGAAGAAAACTGCAGTCCTTTTCGTCCTACTTTTCCTTTATATTTTATAAATTGGACAGCTCCTGTGACTTTCAGATATTAAAATCACATTTGACATTAAACTACACACAGACTACACCCAATTGTTCTAAATTAGCATGGATGTTGAAAAAATATCCACTAATGTGGAGACAGAAAGGTAAGATGGAAAGAGTGAGGGGCTTAAGGCCTAACTGAAATGCACAGAAGGTCTGATTTTTGAATCTCAAAACCAGCAAATTTCAAACATTAGCATGCAAGGGCTGGAGATGTAGCTCATGTGTGAGGTCCTGGGTTTGATCCTCAGTAGCACCATCATTACAACAAAACATTAGAAATGAATTTGTATTATCTAGGGAGCTTATTACAAATAAGATTATACAGTCCCAACCCCAGAGTTCAATAGTCTAACCAATTTCTAGGAGATGGTGCTGTTGGAAATCAGCTGTTGAGAACCTCTCTTCTAAGGCCCTTTTTCTCACCTGCAACAAGAGACATTGTGCCCTTCAAGTTCTATATCACAAAATCATTAAATAAAATCAGTATGCCCTTTAAGAGTATAAACTGTTCGATACATTTCTTGTATCGTAAATGCCTGTATTTTGCCTGTCAACAGGTATTCCAAGAGTGTTAAGATACTAATGATCAACTATCTAAGGATTTTTCACAAGTGGCCTTCACTTAAGTTACATGAATAGACAGGAATTTGAATAATGAAGGAGAGAGAGGAGGACAAGATTTTATGCAGCTATGCAGCTAGTATTGTTCACATGGTGTTAGTAGATGTTAAAATACTGAAATGCTTCCACTCCAGTTGGTAAGAATTTGCTGTTCAAGCCACACTCACGATGGAAGGACTACTACTTGGCTTTAGCACCTAAGAGTCTCTAATACTAGTGTGTGCCCTTGCCACACTGATGACTGAATATTTTGACCATCACCCTTAGAAAGGAGAGGATAGAATTGTTGCAAGCTCCTTGCAGACATCTGCTCAAAGCACTGAAAACTACCCTAAAAGTCAATTTAGAAAGGATGACACAGCTGCAGGTTCACAGTGGTTACAGCACAAGTCATCTACATCTGTCTCTCTCTTCTAGCATTTTCCACATCTTGTACACTTTCCTTTTGCTAGAAATATCCTGAGCTGCTACTGGCCATGACACAGCTCCACTGTCAATAGCTCTGCCACCTGGAGTTGCTTCGGTCCACAGTCTTGACATTCTGAGTGGCCTGTGCTATTGTCCAGCACTGGACGGAGGCTAGAAACATACTTTGGAGCTGGGTCAGTGTTGTTTCTACTTTTGCTCAAAGAAAGGCTATTTTCTCCATCTTTTCAGATTCTTAACTCCAACACTAGATTCACTAGCCAATAATGGAAAACTTGGGAGAATCAGGGAGCGCAGCACTCTGAATTTCATCAAATGTTCAGCCCTGAATGCTTAAAGGTCAATCTGCTCACAGCAAAAGGCACCTGTTATGAAGAAATACTCTCCTTAAACAGATATGGAAACTAGCTGAAAAAATACAAAATTTTAAGTAAATAATAAAAAAACTTGTGGGGAAAGCAAGTCTAGGCTGTTTAAAGGTGGGTCATTAGTTGTGATCTTGGGGCATTGTATAAGATTGACAGTATCATTTTACTGGCAAAAAACCTTATTCTAAATTTTAAAACCCTCATAAATTTCCAATGGGAAAAGAAAAACAGAAAAATGTTTTGAAGACAAAGTAATACATAAATGTTAGAGAGTAAGATCAAAAAATATGGAAATATTTCAGGAATATGAAAAATTAAGGGTGGGAGAGATAGAGGGGATTGGACCACATAGGGAAAAGTGGGGCAATACGGAATGAGGAACATATGTAAAACTTCTATATAAATATACTTTTAATTAGTGTTTGCTGAACATTTCCGTCTATCAAAACCACAATGTTTTTAGGATCTTATGAGAAGAGTGAGGGGGAAAGCAGATATCAATGTCATCAGGACAGAGAATCCAATCAATATGACTTAGCAAGCTTTTCAAACCCAATAAAATAAACAAAGCACTTGTTGGAAAAAGAAGGCAGTTCAACAAAGCAAATGGGTAAATGAGGGAGAGAGGATGCATGGAAGTCAGTATGTGGCTATTCTTTTACATTTATCTGGAAGTTTAAATTTCTCCAACACATTTATCTAAATGAAATGTAGCCTGAAATCAGCTATTGTTACAGGAATCATTAATATTTGTCTTTTTTATAAATAAAACTCCAGGTAACTTAAAATTGATTAGTGAACTATGTAAGTTTTTCTGAAAGATGTATATTTGCAGTTACAGATATCTATGACCAGGATTTCTTATTTAAAGCTCTTGATTTTCAAAAACTCCAAGACAGTTCCATATGAACTAACAGAAGCATGTAACACTGAGCAAACACAAGATATTAGACAAAGAGGTATCACTGCTGGCATTTTCACTTTTAGCTGAGTGCATAAGACTTTTAATTTCATGAACCTTGTAACATCTAGTAAAATGAGGATTCTTTTTGTTGTTGTTAAATGAGGAATCTAATTGAGCTGATTTAATATATATCATTCATACATTTATTAATTCTCTAGACCAAGATATATGAAGTCAGGAAACAAGTCTTTCTGGTTCATTGCTACAAACTTTGTTCATAGATAACAGAGCATACCTTTTTTTTGTCTTGATAAATGATGTTAAGAAAATACTTATAAAGCAATTAACATGTCAGGCACTATACTGTTTGTAATTCACAGAAAACCAGCAGAGAGAGAAGCCACATCAGGAGAATAAAATAATTTATACAGGCAAAGTGTTCATCGCAGTGTCTAGTACAGAGTTAACAAAGTTTTTAGATGTCTACTGAGTGCCACCTCCCAACGTCTAAGAGACTTGTGGGAGATCAGAGACCTCTCCATAACTGGCAAACTCCTCACAGCTGGCCACTTCTTCAGGGACTCTCTGACTCTACTTTTGTAGAGGGTCTCCTTTACCTCTCTGCTTTGAAACCAATCCTGGCTCCCCAGGAAGATCCTCTCACAACAAATACTTAAAAACTCTAGTTGCTTTTTTGATATCTTTCAAGAGAGGATGGGCTACTCCTTTTCTCCTACCATTTCAGTGTACCTAACCCTTTGTCCTTTCCCCCTTCCCTTGCTTGTTTGGAACCCTAAGCAAACTTGCCCTCTTTTTATATTTTTTTTTTAATAACAAAATTCTGGGCTGGAGTGGTGGCTCAGCATTACAGCGCTTGCCTGCCATGTGTGTGGACCTGAGTTCAAACCTCAGCACCACGTACACAACGAAGTCTTGGAGCAACGAAAGCCACATAAAAAAACTAAATAAAATTGATTCTCTCTCTCTCACTGTCCTTCTCTCTTAAAAAATAAAGTTCTGCATGCACTCAAATATATGATCTCATCTTCTGACTGTAGTAGACTTTTTCCCCCCAACACAGGCTAGAACCTTTGTGAAAGGGAATTCTCAAACCACATCTTATGCTTTGAATCTGGAATGTCCACCCAAAAGTTCATGTATTAGGTAATGCAACATTACCCACAGGTGAAAAGATCAGATTGTGAGGGCTGTAATCCAATCAGTGAATTGAACCATTTGCTGGATTAACAATCTGAATGAACTACTGATTGGTAACTGAAGGAGTTGGGGCATGGCTGAAGGAAGTAGGTCTCTGGGCCAGTGGCCTTAGGGTCACGCTGGCCCCTTACTCCTCTGCTTCCTGGCTACTATGAGTTGATCAGCTTTCCTTTGCCATACAATTCCACATGATAATCTGCCTCACCTCAGGCCCCCAACAGTGGATTTGGGTGAGCATGAACTAAGACCTCTGAAACATGAGCCAAAATAAATTTTTCCTCCTTTAAGTTGCTCTTTTTAGGTATTTTGATCACAGAGGCAAGGAGCTAACACTCCACATAATACATGCAATAGAAGAATAACAATTTTCCACCCACTTAAATGCTTATTATTTTCATAATTTTATTTTTCCTTCAACTTATCAGAAACTCTTATTTTTAATTCTCAGCAGAGCCATACGAAGACATCATAGATGGCTTATTCATAGTAAACCTGATTCTATGCAGAAGGTAGTTTTCGATATACGTTGCAATGTATTATTGCATATCACTATTTTACTAAGGTACTTTCTTTCTTCTAACTGTTATGGCATTTCCAAACCACTGTCAACACGACTTGAAATTGTTAGTTGCAGTCAGAGAAGTTATAATGACGAGCACTATGCCAACTGTCTTAGCTTTCTATTGATGCAAAAAAAATTACCACGAAGTGGGACTTAACATGTGTTAATTCATAGCCTTGTAGATCAGTGTCTAGGCAGGGATCAACTCTTTGCTGTTGTTTTTCCAGATTCTAACAAAGCTGAAATCAAGATGTCAGCCACACCGAAGTTTTCAACTGAACTTTGGTATCCTCTTCCAAATTCACAAGTTGCTGACAGAATTCTTCTCTTTGTGGCTTTATAACTGAACTCTCAGTTTTGTCAACTGTCAGACAAGGATCATCAGCTCCTAGAACTTTCCCTTGCTTCCTTGCCATGAGTTCCTCACAGGCAGCTCCCAACATGGCCGCTTGCTTTTTTTCAGATCAGTAGGAACAAATCTCTCTCTCTCATACTTCACCTTCTTTTAATTAGTTCCTCTAATTAGGTCAAGTCCACCCAGGGTAATCTCTCTTTTGATATTCTATCACATTCACAGGTTCTGCTCACATTCAGGGAAGGTTACAAGGCATATAAACCAGTGAAGTCCTGAGATCATCTTAGATTCCTGTTTATCACACCAACTATCAAACACTGCTCCACAAAACGCTCAGTGATTCTGAATAAACCCCTTTCCCAGAGGCCACAGTAGCAAGGTGAATCAAGTGACTGAGACACAAATCTAACACTGTCTCTCCACCTACTTCACACATGGACTTTCCAGCAGAAAACTTCTCCTTTAACAAATAATTACGTAAGTAAATAAGAGGATTTCAAAGAACCTAAGGTCCAGATAAATAACTGAAAGTTCACCCAGTCATCAAAATCTCTTTCCAGTTGAAAATTTTTGATAGAGTAAAAAGAACATTTGATTTTTAAAAACTAATATTATGTTCAAGTTATGCATATACCAGTTATTCTAGAAAAAATATAGTGCCAGTTTTATTTTTACTCTTAATGATCAGACAATCCCATACTATGTAATGCCTATGTAATTGTAATACTATATGAAAACTGATAAATTCTCAAAAGAATATCAAGGCTGTCTACTCATGTGTTTAATTATGGTAAGTATACTTAAGAAAATACTCCCTTAAGAAAACATCTTTCAGCACCCTACTGATCTCTGACAAAAACTAAATGCGTAATCATGGGATGCTACATAACAGTACAACTTCGTATTCCATTCCTGAATTGAGAACTATTGATTAATTTTGCCATTATGTTGGGGATATCTAACTGCAATCCATCTCTGTCATACAATGAAAATGATCTCTGTGTAGCCAAACCTGACACAAACTGCTTAATCATTTTGCTACATGGCCTAGTATGCACACCTTCTTGTAACATATTTCTTCTCCCTCAGTTGGCACTGATGTGTTCCTAATGAGTTTACTTTCTATTAGCTGCAAATGCAAAAAGGTTTGGTCATTAATGCTTACATAATATAGACATGAATTATCCAAAAATGGACTGTTAAAGTGTTACAGGTCCATTCAGGGTGGAATTTTTTTTTAATGAGGAATAATAGTCTACAAGGTAGCTATATTCAAGCACTAAACATCATTTCCCACTCTATATGGAAGGAGATACATCCCAGGTTAGGATCTATACAACCATTCCTGGGTTGTATGGCCAAGTGATTACAGTCATGAAACAAAGAAAACTATAATGTTGATAACCAAGAAGTCTGAAGGAAAAGTAGGGATAGATGATTTGGAATGAGACCAAAATCTGAGGATATCTTTCTATCATAGAATGCTCACAATGCTTCAGAGGTTCTTAATCACAGGGACAGGACAACTTTTGTACATGTCTGTCAGTCTCTTTCCCCATCCAGCTCAGCACTATGGTGGTAGCTACTGAAATTGTGCAACAGATCAAAAACATGAACTTGAGCTCTGCTGAATACCACTTCTGATGATTTCTTGACTTGCCAACTATGACACAATGCCTTGAATGAACATAATTTCAAAAAACATTTTACATCATACTACATGTTAATGATACTAATCAAAAAGTTGAATCTTTTAAAATGAAAAATTGCTAAATAACCAGTTTCCTCCCTAACACTGTGATTCTGAGTTCTGCTGGTTTGTTTTAATAACAAAGGGAATGATATTTCAGCAGAGAATATAACAATAGACCCACTGTGGAAACTAAAACTGTCCATGCAAATCATTTCAAATTCTTCATTGACAAAGTGGCTTGGTGACAGCAAGGAGAGTATAAAATGGATGCAAGAGGCAATCAGTGGCCCCTTCACAGGTATGATTTGAGAATATACTCTTTGGGGTACCAGGGTAGCAGTAGCTATATTCAATGAATTCTATATATATATATTAAGTAGAGGAATTCTTAAAATTGCATATATTATGTAAATAGGGTCCCTGGTAGTAAAAAGTTAGAATCGATTTCTGATCTTTCTTACTCAGTATCTCTGAAAGCGACTCTGACAAACTGTCAATCATAGGACCTTTGGATAGACATATGTCCCATAAGTAACCAAATAGATTCTGTCTTTGCATTTTGAATCTTTAGAAGAGACATAAAGGAATTGAGGGCTTTTGGAACTGGGTCCTCCAACAATAGCACTCAGAGAACATTTCTAGAACTCTGCAAATAAAGACTTCAAAGTCTTTAGTTCTTTGATCCTTTGAATTATACAGCATCCTTTGAATTAATTCCTTTTTCCTTACTTAGGCTTGCACTCATAGTCTGTTATTCACAGGCAAATAATCCTAAGATTTAATGGCTAGGAAATCAGAGATATGATGTAAAAGTATTCAGATGCCCCTCCTGTTTAAATGCTCATCCACAAATATCCTAGGGAGACCAAATCTGAGTTGAGAGTAAGATATAACGGTAATGTTTGAACCAAGCTGTGGAGCCAAATCACCATGCAGTTCCTTAACAGTACAGTTGCCTAGCAAGCCCTTGACACATTAAATCGGAATACCTAGGTTATCTAGGGATGGAACTCAGGAATCTTCTACTTTTTTTTCTTTTCTTACAAATTATATAGACTAGTATATGTGAAAGCCTGAAAGCAACTTGATTAGATTCTCAAACTCAAATGTGGAAGCCATAGGACAGTTGGAACAGACATCATATCATATTCAGATATGGTTTTCTGTATCTTTTTTCTTTTTTTGAGAGAAAGAGAGAGAATGATAGAGAGAGAGGGAGAGAAACAGAGAGAATTAATTTTTATTGAGTTTTTCACATGGCTTTCATTGCTCTGACACTTAGCTGTGTACATGGGTGCTGGGGTTTGAAACCGTGTATTTGTGCATGCCGAGTAAGCGCCGTAATCTCCAAGCCACTGTTCCAGCCTCGGTTTTCTGTATCTTTAATCACCAATTTAGAAATTAATATTTCTACACTTTGAAGTCCTGGGACTAACAGCAATCTATCAGCCTTTTAAAACTTATTCTAATCTGTTAAATATTTTTAAAGTGTGATTTCTTTATGAGAGGATTTCTTGCATAAACTTTTAAAATTCATCACAAATGATTTTACTAAAACCTGACAAGGAGAAATTAAAAAAGAAAAAAAAATTACTCTAAGAGTACAACTAAAATGGTGTTCCACATATTAACAAAACTAAGAGTAATACAAAATATAAATTAGTTTCATACTAATGTAACACTACATATATGCATATATATTAGCTTCACATCAGTATATTTACATAATTGCATTGTTCATTAATTTGATTTCTACACTTCACCTCAGTCATACATGCACTTTTTATTTATTAGATAGATACAGAGATACAATTGAGGGGGAAACATTATCAAACATTCAAGAGCCAATGTATGGCTATCCAGGGCTAATGCCATATCATGGATGTCCAGGTTGGGTTCCCCCTGTTGCTGTTTCCCCCAGAAGAACCCCTGAATTAAATGGATATCTCGTGGAGGACAGAGATCTCCTTCTGAGATGATTCCCCCATATACCCACCCTCCAGTCTCCTAGGATTTCTTCCTACACCCTCCTCCCATGGCCCCCTCTCTACACCTTCAAGTGTCCTAGGGAGTCATCTCCCTGTTGCAATAAGAATCACACAATTTGAAGTTATTATTTGCTTAGCCGTCTAACATACTGCTTCCCCATGTATTCTAGCTTCCACAGATGAGCGAAACCATTCAGCCCTTGAGTCTCTGAGATTGGGATACTTCACGTAGCATAATTCCTTCCATCTCCATCCATTTGGCTGCAAAAGCCATAATATAGTCTTCTCTAATGGCTGAGTACTGTTCCATTGTATATATGTACCAAAGTTTTTGTATCCACTCGTCAAGTGAGGGGCATCTGGGTTGGTTCCATAGTCTAGCTGTAGTAAATTGAGCTGCGGTAAACACTGATGAAGCCATATCACTATAATGTGCTGATTCTAACTCTTTTCGGAAAATACCCAGGAGTGGGATAGCTGGGTCATAAGGTGATTCCATCCTTAATTCTTTGAGGATTCTCCACACTGCTTTCCATAGTGGCTGAACCAGTTATGTACGCACTTTCACACCCCATCATTCATGTACATCCTTCCTCTCTTATTTTTCAACCAAGTAAAACAATTTTATTAGTGAACCAACCTTGAGAGTACTTTACAAATATATGTCATGTGTACAAATCACTGTGGTTCGCATTAGAGATTTCAATTGCTTTGCTTTGCTTCAACTCCTGCCCCCATTCCATTCACACATAGTAGCACAGTCTTCACTATTTCAGTCTTTTTCACTTTTTCCTTATCTGGCCTTTTTAAACCTTTTTCTGATACCACGCAAAGAACACTTTCAGACTTAAGTTTCACAATTTGTATCTACTTTTGCACATTTCTGTTTTACCACCCCACTTCTACGAATTCCAACTCCAAATAGGTAAGGATTTAAAAAGCTATAATATCTAGTTTGGCAAATAACAAAAACAGAAATGCTGTGTGATTTATAGGTTTGAATATAAAGAAACCTCTAAAGAGGACCACCTTTAAGTAACATATTTCTTTTTAGGCAGTTATTTTAAAGTATCCCTGGAGTTTGCAATAGAATTTAGTATAGTTTAGCTTTAAATGGTCTCCTGCTGGACAAATAGCTTTTTCCCTGAAGCAAAGCTTACAGCCTTATAGCAGCATATCTCAGGAATAAAAAGGTTCTTTTGTTTTTAAGCAGAAGTGTTTTTCCTCACAATTTTATTTACTGTTGGTGGCATCCTCCACATTCCAAGATATAAGACAATAGTCCACCTCTAACTCGATTGAATAGTTCCTATACAATAGTTCTTAAGATTCTTGCAGAGAACTATAAATTTGCAACAAAAGAGCTTCCTGAAGACACCAGAGAACAAGAAAAGAAAGGAAGAACCTAGAGGAATTAACACATGAAAGAACAGAATGGTGCACTGGTGAGTTTCCCAGTTGTACAGTTTTTCTTCCAATGATGGGTCCATGATGGGTGGCTGAAACTTGAATGGGAGCATGTGTTTTTACTAGGTTAAAGAACTATAGTACAGAGTTTGAGTACTACAGTACCTACAGAGTGAGGGGTGGAGTGGCTCCAGAAAATAGAAAGCCATAGTGGGTGACCCAAACTCTGCCATTATACTCTTCTCAAATCTTTGGCTAACTTCAGAACAGTATGTGTTTGGGGCAAATTCTAAACAATTCAACTAAGCTAAAAGAAATGAAGAGCGATTACAATTAGAATTTGATCCCATCCAAGCTCTATGTCTAAAACAAATAAACTGAATAATTATCAATATCTAGAAAACTACTACGGAACTGATGGTCTCTATTATTCAAAACATTCAAGGTGAAATTCAAAAGTATCTCATGCATAAAGAAATATGAAAATGCACCCATAATCAAAAGAAATGGAGGTTGAGACTGAATATGATATGATCTAAAAATTAGAATGCAAAGATCATACATTTATCAGTGATATAAAGAAGAATATGCTCATAATGAATAAATGAGTATAAAAGCTCTATGAAGAAAGAGAATTGAAAAAAATACAATACTAAACACTAAGAGAGGAACAAATAATTAAAAAAAAAGTCAAAGAATATGGGCTGGAGCAGTAGCTTGGTGGTTATGGTGTTTGCCCAGCATGTGTGAATACACGAGTTCGAACCCCAGCACCACATACACAATATGGTTTTGGAGCAAGGAAGATCACATGAAAAACTAAATAAAATGTTTCCTCTCTTCCTCTCTCTTTCAATGTTACTCTCTCTTTAAAAAAATCAAAAAATAGGTTTAACATGGATTGGAGATGGAAGAGACAACTTGAGTCCAAATTAACAGAAAATACCTAAGGAATAGAAAGAATTGTTTCCAAATACCAAACAGAGCCCAGTGATCTGTGGTAAAATATTCAAAGGTATAACATACATGGAGTTGACTCTGAAAAAGCGTAAAGAGAAAGAAACGATAGGAAGGAAAATTATTTGAAGAAATTATAACCAAAACTTTACAAAAATTGGTGGAAAACATAAATTTACAACATCAAGAAGCACAATGAATTACAAATAGAATAATCAGAAATAAAACCACAGACAGGCAGTTTATTGTTATACTTCTAAAAACACATATACTAGAAGACCTTGAAAGCAGTTGGAAAAAAATATTATAGCATATGCAGGAGAATAGTGACAAGAATTATCCTTGATTTCTCAATAGAAATAATGGAGGTCAAAAGATAGTAGAGAAACATATCACCAAGTGCTAAAAGAAAAATTTGAATTTAAAAATTTACTGAAAATAACCTTCAAGAACACAGGTTTATAACATACACTCGTAGCACCTGTTACATCTATAGAACAAAAGAAAGGGTAATGGTAAATGGATCTAAGTTACTGCAAGATTCTTACATATTTTTTACAATATTACCAATAAATTTTAATAAACCTGTATAATATTAACTCTAAGTAGATTTGAAACTTTATGGATATATATTTCAGTACCTATATAACCATTAAAATAGAAGTATAGAATTAAATAGCTGATAAAATGGAATTATATAAAATATTCAATTAATCCAAAAGAATGCAAGAAAAAGTGGTATACAGAGAGAGACAAAGAGCAGAAAGGGAAATGCAAAACAAATTATAAAGCATTACACCTACCTCCAATCATATTAACAACTACATTAAATTAAACGTTCCCAAAAAAGGCAGAAATCGTAAAATGGACTTAAAAAAGAGAGAGACCAAACTACATACTAAGATACAGGAAGGTTAAAAGTGAAAGCATGAATAAGGACAAAGCATAAATAAAGGAAGCATAAAATAGATGAATAGTTGTGTGAGAGGCCACATGAATATAAAATAAGGTACACCTCAAGAAAACCAGTTAAATATAGAAATGTAAAAATTATAAAAATTATGAATTAAAAATAATCTGGACATTCTGAATGCATCAGGAAGAGAAAATGAATCAAGTTTTTTTCTTTTAATTACACTTAAGCATCATTTAGTTATATAATTTTCATGTATTTTTTTCATGTTAAGAATTCTAAAACCTACCAGTTAGAGAAAACGTTCCTGTACTGGTTCATCCGCTGTCAAGGCATTCATGTTTTATGTGTAACATTTCTGATTTGCAGCCATCATCCATGTGGTACATACTTATGCTGAGGTTACACTACAAAGTGAATTTCTACAGCAGTTTTCCCCAAAAGCATCATCAATACTCAGCCAGGAGATCCCATCCTTGGAATTCTCTAAATATAACATTCCTCAACTGAATTATTTCCTAAAATCAGTAATCTAAATAAAGTTTCATGCTTCTTTCATGTTCTGACTAAATCTGTTTGTGTGTATATGTATGGATGCATATTTGTGGGCATGTGTTTATACACACACATCCTTATTTTTAAAGGTACTTCTCATCCATCTGTGTCACTCTAACAATGCCTGAGTTAAAATGACTAGTAGAAAATGCAGGCAAAGAACATTCTGAACAGACAAAGCATGGTCCTGTGCTCTCTCTAAAAGAAAAAACAATTATCAACCACAAGGTAAGGCAAGAAAAGACCGGACAACATATGATCTTTTCTTCCAAATGTCTTCAGATTAAGAAGGTGAGGGGGACTGATCAACACTGCCAGGCCTCAGGGAAAGCCACCAGACACACAGGGCACCAAGACAACATTTTCATAAGCAAGCCATAAATTAAATACTAGATAAGTTTTCCAATACTCTAGAATTAAAATCCAGGCAGTCTGACTCAAGAGTTGCCCTATACATTATACCACTTTATCAAAACTAATCAAGGGTTCATAAGGAAACTGATCCTGACATCTTTCTAATCTTAACCGCTGACACTTCTCCTTAAAAACAAGGTGAAATAAAAATACAACAACGAGTTAAAACGTTAACATTCATTTACAAAAATAAAAACTCTTTTTAACAACTAATCACATCTACTGTTCAGTGTGTTGGAAAAAGAAAGCTAACAAATTTCTCCAGTTGAGTAGATATTATCAAATTCATGAACTATTTGCAGGTTACAAGATGCCTTTCATGTGAACATTTGATTCAATCCTCATACTGTTAGGTAATGCCAGCGGCCCCAGTTATTAGCCTTATTTAGAAACCATGAAACAGGTCCACAGAGGATTCATCACTCTTTCAAGCCATACAGAATAGGATCTGTCAGAACTCAAACTTTTTTTTTTTAAGAGAGAGAGAATCAATTTTATTTATTTTTCCATCTGGCTTTTGTTTATCCAATACTTAGTTGTGTATGTGGTGCTAAGGTTCGAACCTGGGTCCTTGCACATGCCAGCAAGCACTCTAACTGCTGAGCCACCACTTCAGCCTCCCAAGCTGTTCTTAAGCTTGTGATCTGAACCCTATACCGAGTCAGCTATGATTGCTATTTCTGACTTTTATCATAAATAACCACAAAATTTTAAATAGCAAACACCTTCCATAAATAATAGCATGACAAACTAAGAGCTATTTAATAGCTGGTTCTTGTGTTTATTGGAGTCACATAATAAAAGTAGGTGTCCAACCACCTACTGGCTGATAATTTGAGATACTACATCAGTCTGGGGTTACAGATTTAGGTGATCATGAATGAGATTTATCACACACTACATGTGCAGCACTAATTAGCAAGGAAAAGCATCTACAATTTGGGATGAGCTTGCTATAAAGCATCTATAATTTGGGATAATGAATATATTATAATTTTTCCCATCAAAATTAACTTGATTGTATACCTAGGTCAACATAATATTACTGATCAAAACACAAGGGGTCAATCACTTCCTAGCTGATTAAAATGTTTAGACTGAAAAAAATGGTATTTATTATTGTCCTACAGCATATAATTAGCAAAAGATAAAAAAATGTTTCTTGCAAGTTCCTAAAGAATGTCATTTAACAACATCAGATCTAAAGTTATTTTATAGCAGCAAAGTATAAAAGCACAAATCCATGTAATTACCAAGTAATTTTTAGCAGCCAATCCATCTCATTTGTCAGCAAGACAGAAAATAGTTGAATGCATATTTTTCATTATCAAATACAGTGTTCATTATGTTCATCAAAATGAAGAAAATATTGACATCCACTGTGAATAGACGGGTACCCATAAAGGAGATGTACTTTTATTTTGCAGTGGGGTCATAATTCTGATCTATCTGAAGCTCTCATCACATTCCCATGCCTCGGGGACAAATGGAAACAGCACGCAAGGTATCTATCTAGAGCCAGTACTCAAGTGGCGTTCGGAGAAAAGGAGTCTCAACAATTCATTCATGGGGTAAGATGCTTTTATTTATAGGTGATATTAAGCAACTCCAAATTTCATTTTAAATGAAAGGAATAAGAGAGGAAAAGGGAGATATAGAGGGCGAATTCATCCTTAAATAAAAGCAATTAGAATACTTTGTTACGTTGTATGTTTATACCAGGTATGAGAGTTACTCTAAACACACCATATTCACTGGAGAGTAACAATATTTTCCTCTTTGTGACTTTCCTCCATGTGGCTAAAACTATTTTTGAAAAGAAGTAATATGTTAAAAAGGAAGACCTCCAGTGATTCTATCTGGATAAGTTATAAAAAATTCTCCTCAACTTGTTTTATGGTTTGTCAACGGCTAATTTTGTCCGCTGGACAAAACAATGATGGATCTGATCAACAAACATCATGGATAGGAAGTCTGTAGTGAGGAAGGTGGAGAAAAGGGATAAAGGAAGGTACAGAGGGATGGAGGAATGGAGGGAGGAATAAAGGATCTTTGTTATGCTTGCTAAGGAAACCTTAGTGGGTGTAGTCTCCTGACTCATCAGCTACTAAATAAGTCAATTTTTCTTATAAATTAGTCAAATGGGCCAAGCATCCAATCATTTAACTGACCTTTCTATTTCCTTAAAAAACAACAAAATCAGGCTTCAGAGGTGGCACAGCAGTGGAGCACTTGCCTGGCATGTGCAAGGGACCTGGGTTCAAACCCCAGAAACACACATACAATTAGCTGTTGGAGAAACAAAGGACAGATGAAAAAATAAATAAAACTGATGATCTTTCTCTTTCTCTCTCCCTCACTCTTTAAAAAAAAATACTGGAATGGCATTTTTACCATAAAAGCTCTTTACCATAAAAACAGTAGTTCTTATTAAATAAAACAACATTGTCAACTTTTTTTAAAAAGCCACAAAAATATGACATAAAATATAACCACATTCTTTTAGGTGAAAACTAAAGCTTACAAGAAAGAAGTCACTAGTACAAAGAAAGAACTGAAAACCTTCCTTGAATTGTAAGCAGAATTCAGCATCCAGGTGATGAAAGATGAGGAGGCAGGTGGGAGGACCTGTGGGGGTGGTCACAGTAGCTTCCTCTGTTAAACGGGGCTCTCAGAGCACTGGGCCACAGAGAGTCTGTATGGTCAGGATGACTGACAGACTGATCAACTTTATAAACAGGAGAATATTAAAAATGCTTTGTTAGCATAGGGGAAAAATAGGAATTCTTCTCAACCACAAATGCTTATGAGACAAACACTTGAAGGCATGCCACGTCGTAGCCAAAAAACCTGAGCATGACCTCAGCCCACTGATTGTGCCAGGCTGGTGCTCCCCATCCTCAGACTCTCATCTGGAAGGATAAGGCTGGAACTTTATATCTTGACCCTTGTATTTTGGCCTATGATCATATTGGGAGAAAAACTGGTACTTCCTTGATCATGCAACGTAAAAGCATCACAGCCTGAATATGAGGTCCTTTCTCCCAAAGCCCAAAGTCATCAAGACCTACTAGAGTTGTCTGTGCTGCCGTAGAATCTAACAGCAACAGCGGCCGCATCCCTATTCCTCCTCTTGCTTTCTCCCTAAGTTTTCCCTCATGTTCCTCAGTAAAGTGTGTTACGTACTGCCTTAGCTGTTTACCAAGGTCAGCCTAAGTTTCAACTTCTGCACTGCTACTTAAGGGAAAATATAATTTTTCTTGCCATTCAAATGATGGCATATTGGGGTCTCTATTGCACCAACTTAGCCTATTTCCCAGTCAATACAAACACTACATTCTGTAAGGGGTCTCCAAGACCACCCAGTGGTTTCATGACTCATCAGGAGGACTAATTAGGACTTAGCATACTCATGGCTAAGATTTATTACAGTGAAAGTGTACAAAGAAAAATCAGCAAAGGAAAAAAGCTCATGGGGGAAAATCCAAAGGAAACCTGGCACAATCTTCTGAGAGTCCTCTCCCTGTGGAGTCACAAGAGACACACTTAATTCTTTTGGCAATAAGTTTTGACAACACATGTGAAATGTCTACAAGGGAAACTCAGGATTTAATGCCCAACGTTTTTATTGGGGACTGAGTAGGTATCCTCTGGCTAGTACATAACAAAATTACAGATTTCCAGAAGGAAATTAGTGTTTAGCATCAGTCACATTTTTAGTACAGTTTAGACACAGCAAGCCACTCTCATCAATTCTGGTAAGGATAGGAACCTGCTAAAATTTAAGTTCTCAAATGTGGGCCAAAGGCCAACCTCACTGAGCAAATCTTTCTAAGCCTAACAGTCTTGGGATTTCCACATTAACTCTTTTCTGCATGTACACCCTAGTTAATATTGCATATAGATCTACTAAAAATATAAAAACAGTCACAAGAATAATTCATGTCAAAATCTGTGAATGAATAGCCCTCAGGCAAGGAGTGGAAATGATGAATGGTGAGGCTTTACCCATATCTCTAATAAATATATTAGAGAGAGAGGGACAATGAGAAAGAGAAAGAGAGAAACAATTTTAGTTTTTCATGGACTTTTGTTGCTCCAAGACTTCGTTGTGTATGTGGTGCTGGGGTTTGAACTCTCGTACTCACGCATGCCAGGCAAAAGCCGTAACCGCCAAGCCACTGCTTCAGACCTTCTAATTATATTTTCAAAAATTATAAAAAGATCCAAAGAAAATGTTGACAGTTGTTAAATCATATGATTCATGTGTCTTAGTACTGTTCATTTTTATAATCTTGAAATGGTTTTTTCAAAGATGAACATAAAAAATGACCAAAAAATTAAAATCATACAAAAAATCCTATTGCTCATTAAAGCATATCGTATTAACATTCATAAAAGCCTATGCAGGGGCTGGAGCGGTGGCTCAGCAGTTATGGTGCTTGCCTTGCATGCGCTAGTACATGGGTTCAAACCCCAGCACCACGTACACAACGAAGTGTCTGAGCAACAAAAGTCCATGAAAAACTAAATAAAATTGATTCTGTCTCTCTCTCTGTCCCTCTCTCTTTTAAATAAATAAATAAAAGCCTATGCAGTATAGAAACAGTTGTGAACCCACCCAAATGTCCAAAAATCAAGAGAAAAAGTTGGAAGATCCATCAGAGTAGGTCACAAAACATGTGAATTTTAAATCTTCTGAAAAAAAATGTTTTAGAATAATAAATATAACAGATACCATGAAATGGAGAATCTGTATCTAGACTAATATTTAAATAGTCATCAATCCTATATGCCCCCTCACATCATTTTAACAATAAATCCACAACAATTCTTTACATATTATAGAAACATTAACTACAAAACAAGAGGTAAGATTACAGACAGTTCCAATGTATAATAGTTATTTAGCTTAAATTCACTACTGTTCTGCTAATGATAAAGAAGAAAGAGAAAGTAATGACTGGATATCTGCACATATGCATCAATATACATGTCTGCAAAAATGAGGAAAAAGGCAAAAGAGGATGGGAGGGGAGAGAGGAAGAAAGAGAATGAATACCAATGAGAGAGAAGATATTTCTGGTCTCCACCACTAATTCAGTTATTTCCAAATTGTAAGTGTACTAGAGGTCTAAATTTTTTTTAATGTTCATACTTTTTCAAGATTTTTGACAAACTCAGTTTATAAAAGGAATCTAAAATAATTCTGACTTTACAAGAACAATTAAAACCATGCATAAATAACTCAAAGCACTAGAGGATTTTTAGAATTATCAGAGCCATGGAGTATTAATTTGAGGACTGCATAAGAATTAGGTCTATAATTATTAATCATATTAACCACCTTTTTCAAGTTCCTGAGATTCTGTACGCTTCTTCTATTTAAAATACTATTAAGTATGTTTATTTATTCTGACAGTGGCAATGTTGATGCTATTTTAAGAATGTTATCATATTTAATTCTCAAAAGAAATCATTGAGGAAGTCAGCCATTTTCCCTCATTTTACATGCATGGAAACTGAGGCAGGGAAAGTCAGTTGACTCAGGTGGAGACCAAACTCCCTCAAGAAGACTAGATCCAAAGCTTATATTTTTAACTTTACTTATTTTGCCCATTTCATTTCCTATTATCTCATACTTTATGAAGACATAATATTTAACTAAAAATAACTACATTTCCAATACCAATTACTCATAGTTTTGGCAAAGCAAATATTAACATACAGGAAGGAGGAAAAGGGTACATTTCTCCTGTGAATTAAGAGAGGACCTCAGTAGCATTTCTCCCATATCAGTTTTCCAAAGCATAGCAAAAACACCTGTCTGGAAAAGTACCTCATTTCCTAAGTCATTCTATAAATATCTGAAAATTACTTTAAAAAATAAAAATAAAACATAAGCTGTTGCTGAAAAGTATCATGCCTTCCTAAGTTGCAGAAGATGATTCCTTTTTTCTGGGTTCCTAGAAAAAAATTCTAGCTAAACATTTATTTAGTTTATGTGCTAGGCAATGGAAATTCACTATGAGATCAAAAGGAGCAGACTGCCTTTGAAAATTGTACTGGTAGCAGTATGAGGCTCCAAACGAGCAAAATCTTCTCCTATAGTCTCCGTTTACCAGACCACATCTGCCGCACCGGGTTCAGGGATGGGTACTGTCACCACAATAGGACAATTGAAATGCTATGAGGAAGAAAATCCTGTCTATAATGCTTTTCACTTCTAAAATATAAAATGGTTTATGTTTACCTATGTATATATTATCTCTTTGCTGTTGATAAGAGGGATGTTGGTGAAGCAGGGCTACAGGGCTGAAAGGTAGAGGAGAAGGGAAGGAAGAGGAGACCATTTCTGGCCAACAAAACGACCTTCCCCAGGGGCCATACTAAAAGGCCAGCTTCAAAGTCCAGGAATTGAAATTTCAGTGTAGCTGGAGTGTAGACCAAGAGACTGATAATCAAATAAGCCAGCTAGGAAAGCAAGGGTCAGATCATGAAATCCCTTCAGTCAGAACAAGGAGGCTGGGCAAGGAGTCAAGGTAGTAATGAGAAGCCACTGAGACATTTAAAGCAGAGACTGACTCATTGTGATTACAATTTGGATAAGGAACTTAAGTTGAAACATTTCAAATAGTCAATATGCAACTGTTTGTTTAGGGTCAAAAAAATGGCAATTTTTTTCAACCTCATGAAACCTTTCTAAAAATGAAGCAGGTCTAGAAAACCAATAAATGTTTCAATTAGTATAGGTTTAAGAAAAAACAAACAACTAGAAAACATAACGTCATGGCAGTGAAGATATTGTTACTTAAGCAGAGAAACTGATTGACAGCTTGTCCAGGCTACTATAGATGAGATGCTTGTATACTGAAGAAAAAAAAATGATGTAAAATCTGGGTTTAAGAACTTGAAAGAACCTTTGAAAACATGACAAGCAATTCCGACAACCTTTCCCCATCTTATTTTTTACAAACATAAAAAATATATTTCCACACAAAAAAAAAGTGCCATGAATATGTTCCAGATGCCCAACCCTATGCTGAGCACCCTAAGTAAGAAGAAGCTTCAAAGAGCTTAAAACCTACACTAACCCCTCCGATCTCACGTCTGATGGCAGAATGAGGACCAGGACTCCTATTCCCTGATCCTAGAGACCAGAGCACTTTCCACTGTACTCTCCAGCTCAGATTTCACATGTGTTACCTGAGATCAGAAGATCCAGCTCACTCCTAAGCCTTCACATTCTAACAACAAGAAGAGGGAGCAAGGCTGATAAGAGAGAAACGGCAGGCAGAGTTGTAACAAATCATGAGCCCAGGACCCTTATGTTTCTTTTTATATCTAATTCTACCAAGTATAGACCCACCCATCACAAACTTCTTACCTTCCTACATATTAGAAAATTCTACTCTCTTAATCCAAAATAGTTGGAAAATCAGGATTGCATCATAGCATTATCTTGAACTGGAAAATTCACATTTCACATGATGTTAACAATTTTTCCTTATCTCGATCTACCTGCTCCTAAATTAGGCACTAGGGAAAGGTACAAAACAGGTTTTAGGAACACCACTAATTTCTTTTATGCAGTTCTAAAGGAGGTAAAGAACAGAAGAGAGGTCAAGGGGATACAGGAATATAAATTCTTTCACTGACCTCTCAGTCTAAAACCAAATTTTTTATTTTGTTTTGTTTGAGGTACTGGGGATTGAACACAGGGGTGCTCTACCACTGAGAAACATCCTCAGACTTTTTATTTTGTTTTAGTTTTTAGAACAAGTTCTAAGTTGTCCAGGCTGGCTTCAAACTTGTGATCCTCCTACTTCAGCTTCCCAAGTAGCTTGGATTACGGGGCATGCACCCATCACACCTGGCTAAATCAATTGTATTTTGTCACTTTTGGAAAACGCCATATTACTTTAAGGACAATTGAAAGCATTTAGCATTATTTTAGTTATAATAGGAACTAGAAAGGAAATTTTGATACACTATAATTGCTTCAAAAGATGTATATAAAATACATCTACTTCTGTCCTTCAGATATTTTTCAATAGAAATGTTAGTCTCTATCTCTCTTAGGTTTTTCTTAGGATCTAGAGTTTTTGGATTAGAGCTGGAAACTGCTGTGATACTACCTTTATAAACTTAGATCCAGAATAGTCAAGAAAATTGAACTAAAATGCTTACCACTTCTCTCAGAATAAATTTCCTGTTATTTTAAGTTTTCAAATATATAAGCAATATATGAATACAAAAGTGAATTTTAAAACATCAAGTAATAAAAACAAAGAAAATCTTCCCTCACAATCCTATCCCCAAAGGAAATCATCACTTGTGCTATCACTACTACCAATTTTATCATTAAAAAAATAAAATCTTGTTATCCTCCCACATAATATTCTGACATTTTTAAAAATGCATTGTTTCCACATATAAAATATGTAAATAAACTAAGAAATGGAAATGAAAAAGATGTTGAGATGATGATCTCATTATGACAAAATAATGTATACTTTTTCTGTTATATAAGTTATAATTGCTGAATTCATGAAATGATAGTCCAGGAGGATTAAGAACATCAACTCCTCAGCATACACAACGAGATAAAATTATCAGCACAAACCACACATTACTTTTTGGGGATTTTTTTTTCTTTACTTAGAAGCCAAATTTGAAAATAAACTACAGTCATGTAAAGAACAGTAGTAAATTTAAAATGAAGAGCTTGTTTCTGGATATAAATACAAGCCTGCTCTCCCAATGCACATGGGATTTTCCCACAGGAAGGAAGAGATTAAAGGGTGGATTACTTCACACACTACAAAGGTCCTCAGAGTGACCCCACTCTTAGAGGGACTCTTTCAGAGGAATAATGCTATAAAGAACAGTGAAAGCCCAAGAAAACCCACAACTGAGCCCTTCAGTGGGCCCTCAATTCACAGCCCCCATTGACTGCCTTGGCCTCTCTGGGGGAATTCAAAATAATTCACTGCCCACCATAATACTGAACTCACAACAGAGAAGAAAAAAAGTGACGGAGCTGCTTTGCATCTGTTTAAATTTTTTTTTTTTTTAACAGAAATGTTAAGGGGGTTAATCTTCTACAAGTCCAGTCATGTGGTTTCACAAAGAGCCAAGAAAGGAGTCGCAAAGCTTGTCCTGACTCAACAGGAAGCTCTCTGTGTCTTCCTTTCTAGCCCATGCCTCCTCACAAAGAAGCTGTCTAGGGTCATGGTCATCTCTGGCTTGTATTCTGAAGTCAGTGAAGCAACAATGATGTCATCGCCTCTGAAGACCACTGTTGGCTAAGATAAGGAAACTCTTTACCCACGGCATTACCATTTCTGCACCTCGCATTTCCAAAACCTTCCAATGTAACAAGATACTGATCATTAGAAAGGGTGGCATGTATTTCTTTATCTTCTGCATTATTAGAAATTATATTAGAGTGTGTTTCCCTCTCACCAAAATATCCTTTTCAGTTTAGCCAGTAGGTACTATTGCACTGGAATTATTTATTCATACACTTAAAAGGAAAACTATTGATTAAGCTTTCTAAGACATTTAGGTGGGTTATTCAATTAATATTCTGGTACTAAAAAGTTCAGCAGTTTGGTGGGCAACATGTCATTACAAAAAAAAAAAAAAGCAATTTCCCACCCTGTTAGTCCCTAATATATGTATACAGACAGTTTTAAATGGAATATTAAACTATTCAAAGAATATTTAGTGGTTTGAGCAATTATTCAACAACAGTTTTTAAACCATGGACTCCTTTCAGATCTTCTAAAAGCTATAGAATCTTTCTGGAAGAAAAGAGGTGACTCTAAAAATGCACACATATAGAAAATTATGTACATAAACATAGGGCGTTTGTAGTCTTATCTACACCATTGCAGACTAAGAAACCTTCCTTTATAGAACAATTTCATTAGAAAATAAAAATTCCATCCAAACTTTTTTGGAAAGTATATAAAACAATGATTTTCTTAAAGAGATTTACATTTTTCATAACACTTTAAATTTCTCCCCTCACCTGATTTCAAGTACACTCTTCTTCAATTACATGCTGTTACTTATAAGACAAAGTTGCCTTTCTTTAAATTATTACAAATAAGTAACTGGTAGGTAAATAAAATTCATTTTGTTCTCAAAGAAGAATATTATATAAGGTTAGAAAAACGATACCGTGGGTATGAATTAAAATAGGCAAACCATATTGCCAGGGATTTAGGTAATCTCATTATCTCATTAATCTTCAATTGTAAGACAACTATTATTTCTACTTTTTAGATCATATTGAATCCAAGGCAGACATTTATTCCTATTTCAAGAAGATGGTCAAGGATTTGTCAATTATAAGACACATATTATTTCTACTTTTTAGATCATATTAAATCCAAGGCAGACATTTATCCCTATTTCAAGAAGATGGTCAAGGATTTGCAAAGCAAAATGAGATACAGGGGTATATCCTTCCAAAAGTAACAGAGATACAGTTTAGCATATAGATGGAACAAAAAGATCAGGTGAAAAATGTGTTTGAGACTCAGAGTTCAGTGGAGCCAAAATAAAGAGTGTCAAGCAAGATATTCAAGTCACTATTGAATAACAGGAAAGATAACACAGATGAAGTGGGGGCCTCCAGGACAGGGAAGATGATGCTAAAAAAATCTGCATTAAATAGGGAGTAGGGAATGAGTTAAGAATTTTAGACTAAACAATTGAATAAGTGTTTTAGTTTATGAAGATGGCTACATCTTCACTCAAAAAACAGCTCTCTCCAAAGCAGGGTACTCTTAACTCCAAACATGTATAATATCATCTAACAGAATATAGAGGAAAAATTGAATTTCTGAAATAATCTTTACAACATTCTTTATAATTTCTATACTTGTGTGTGTTCTATAATATGTACTGAGCATATTCTATAATCCATAAATGATAGTAATACATTTGTGTGGAAGTACACAGAGAGGTGATATGAGGGCACAATAAACAAAGTTTGGTAACCTTTTATCTAGAGTAGGGGGAAGAGAGGCTTAGCAGCAGGAGAACAGTCAGGAGGCTGCTGCAGTATAAGAAACAAAAAAATATTGGACTCTAAATGAAAGTGAAAACATTGGGGAATGGAAGGGCTACCCTGAGAACTATCTGGGTACCTAACTGGAGGGTCTAAGCTTACCAACTAGACAAGGGATGTGAGAGTCAGAGAGGTAAACTGGATGATGGATATCAATCCCATTTATAAGAACTAGGATATAAGAGGAGAAGCAAGGAGTAGTTTAGGAATCAGTAGATGGTTAGAGACAAGCTCAGTGATGGTCAGGATTTGGCTCTCCATCTTTTTGCAGAACACCACATCAAGTAACAGCATCTTGGGGTGAGCAGAATTTCAATTTTATAGGATAAACAAAGGTATCTGTAAGAATTATTCAAAATGCATAAGATTACAAAGCTGATCAGCAGTAGGGCTACCATGTGAAAAAAGGTCTTTTTGACTCCAAACTGCATTCTAGAAGTAAGTGGTTATTCAGTGGTGATGATACCTGAAGACATTAAAAGAGCATCCCTTTGGAAACTATATAGGATAAAATTGAATATAAGAAAAAAATTCAGTACTCAATGACAAGGAGAGCCAAAACAACTGATTAAATACAGAAAGGAGGCTATGTAGTGTTCAAAGAGAAAAGAACACAACCCCCCCACACACACAAAATGACTATCAAATGCTATAGAAAGGTCAAAAACAATGGGTTCTGGAAAAAAACTGTGATTTTTAAGTATCTGGAGAAACTATTTATGTGAAGTGCTGTGAATGAGGGCCAAGCTGGTGTGGGGTTTGCTGCATAAGTCAATAAGTGGTAAGAGGGGGAGGTGACAAACAAAAACATGTTATCTAGAGAAAAGTGACAGCAATGGTGATGGAAAAATAGTATCTACAAAGAGCAAAAGAACCCAAATTTCAGCCCAATATTCATAAACACAGAGAACTGTATCATTGTAGAGATTCACACACAACTTTATGAAAGCTTAATAAGGTGAAAAAAGTGCCTTTCAAATAGGAGAAACTTGTGACAGAAGCTAATGACCAAGTCAGCAGCTCTGCATCATAAACCACAGAATCCCAGACTCCTGTGGCTGTGTTCCCCATTCCTGAGTCTCCTTCACCACCCCAACACACCAAGGAGACTATCACCCCTGGCTTCACCACAAAGCCTGGGATTGCTGAGCTGACATCTGAGGTGATAAATACTCTTTCAGATTATCTTCCTTGTAATCTTCTCCTAAGAAACACAGATGATCTCTGACACCAGGGATTTTCCTGTGTGTCTCACTGGCTATCTCACATTTCATTTTTTTACCATTCTGACAAATTTCACCTGAAAGATAATTTTCAGTTAAAAGTATTTGCAAAGCTTATACAATGTCATCAAATTAACAGTGTAGAGAAAAATAATTTCTACCAGCAAGATACTTAACATTTCTGAGTTCCAGGATTTACTCAATAATTCATTCATTTATTCTATCCATATTTACTGAAGACTTAACTCTATTCTAAAACTTAAAATTTTCCCAGTTTCTCTGTAGATAAAACAGATTGTATTGATTTCCCATCTTATAGATGAGGAAATGAGGCACTGATGAGTTAAGTAACTCGACCAGTGTTACAAAACTACTTAAGGCATGACCTCAAGATAAAACTATACTAAATGGTAAAATATATTTACCACATCAATAACCACTTAGGAAAAAAAGCAAAAGAACCACTTAGAATGGAATCCAACTGGTTGAACTGAGGTGACATGATATATCTAGATGTCTTTTAATCCGTTAGAAAAAATTATAAATAGTAATTTCATCACCAACTTATTGCCATTAGGTCTCTGCCTAAGCTTCTTTTTTTCTTTTCTTTACAAGTGGCCTCTTTTCTCCACAGTCATTTTATTTTGATTCAAAACTCTGACATTATTCAATATCCAATTAAATCCCTTAAATACTCTAGTTTTCCCTGATATCTTCAAAGTTGCATTACATATATTTTCTAAATCATTCATTCTAATGGCAATTGTACAATGGTTTAGTTTTAACTGCATATTTCAAACCAAACTATTGAAGTACACTATTCTACTTGATGATAGAGCACATATTAAGCATCCCATAAACAAATAAAAATAATAATTCTCTTGCATCAATAATACCCTAGGAGACTGTCTAAAATTTATCATTAGTAATTTAATATCAGTGCTGGTGAAGGTATAGGCTTTGGTATAATTCCATCTGCAATATATGCTTTAGTTTTCTTATGAACTAGCTGAGACACATGATTTCTTTCTGATAGAAAATTAAAAAATTGAAGAGCTACATATTAAAATAGCCTAAAGGTAATATTTAAATTTATTATTTCTTAGTAATATACTAAGATATACTGAAGATCTAATTTTAAAACCAGTTCAAAATATCAGAGTCAAATTCTTGAGTCTGTTTTCAGAGGATTTCCTTGGCTAACTGAACTTTAACTGTGTTTTAAAAAAAAGAAAAGCTAACACAATTTGGACTGTGTTTCTCTGGCAATGAAACACATTTCATTAAAACATCCACTGAGCTCAAGGTGGGCAGTGTGGAAAGGGGATCAAAAAATGTGTGATCTCGGGGCTGGAGCGGTGGCTCAGTGGTTTCGGCGCTTGCCTGGCAAGCACGAGGACCCGGGTTCAAATCCCAGCACCACGTACACAACTGAGTGTTGGAGCAACTAAGGCCATGTGAAAAACGAAATAAAGTTGTTTCTCTCTTAAAAAAAAAAAAATGTGTGATCCCATCTTCATATAATATGTTCTTACATTATGCAAACCATGTTGTTCTGAAATCATTTTTTATACCTAGCTCTTATTTTACATCCCTAGATCTACAAATACAAGGGATATTCTGAGGAGACTAAACCCTGAGCACTACCATTCCCATTAGTTTATCAGTTTCTCTACTGTATATCATATTCAAGTTCGTCCTTAAGCTTTAGTCACTGGATTTGGGTGCCTAAAGTAAGGAACTCCATCATGATTAGACTTAATTTTCCTTTGTTATTGCCAAGAATTGAAGAAAACTAAAAAGAGATAACCTCCCTATTTGTACGGGAGGAGATCCAGACATGGTACTTCTTTCACTTTCAATTCCATTAGTCTACCTCTGAACAAAAAGTTAGACAAATCTGTAAAAGTATAGGGTCTCATGATGACCACATTAATACTCTATATTCTCTGATTTGCATAAAATCCATCAGTGATTTGTAGATTAGTAAAATATCATTTTTTATTTAAAAGGAAAAAATGATTACTCTTTTAATTACATGTAAAATCACATGTAATTGTGGATAAAACTATATTTCCACATACTAGTTAAAAAATAAGAGGTGGGATTAATATTTTAAATTTAGACATACAAACTCGGGAAACTGAAAATTAGAGGGTTCTTGTCACTCAGGAACAGTATCAGTATATTTGCGATGCATTATAGGTTAAAAATCAGGTGATAAAGGATGCTCAGGTTATGAAAATGAAACTTTTTTCTAACATTAAATACACTGGTAATTTAATTTTAGTTTTTGTTATTTTTGACATATTATCATTCTTAACCCCAAATTACATGGATAAAATGAAAAATAGAAAACTATTCTAAGACGAGCCCTTTCAAGAACCCTTTGAAACATGGTTTTGACAAAAATAGCACAACTGTTCCTCTGTATCCTTACGGGGTTTTTCCTTGGTTTTTGTTTCCTTTTTAAATTATACATAAGAGGTTTTGTTTGTTTATGTGAAATTAAAGCCTTTATTAACCTTCAAAAAAACAGTCATATGGAGTTATAGCAATACTGAGTATAGAAATAAGATAACTGTGCAGTGGGGATTGCATTTGGAAAATCTAATATTTATTCCTCCCCAGCTTTATGCAGAGATAACCTGCCTAGTAACAATCCCCAAGTACTGGCTGGGAAGCTTTCTGTGGACAAGGAGAAAAAATAAAGTAAGGAGGCTACTGGATATGAGGATCATTGCCTTAAGAATAAAGAAAACACAAATAAATGGAAAGATATCCTGTGTCCACACATTGGAAGATTTAATGTACATTACACTCAAAATAATGATCTACATATTCTGTGAAAATCATTTCAAAATCCCAGTAACACTTTTTACAGAATTGGAAAAAAATGACCCTAAAGTTCCTATGATACCACGAGTAATCTAAATAGGTAATTGGGGGGTGGAGGGAGAGAAATAAAGCTGGAGGCCTGACACTACCTGACTTTACAGTATGTTATAAAGCTACAGTAGTTAAAACGGTATGGATCTGGCATATAGATGAATGGAATGGAATAAAGAGTCCAGAAATCTATCAATGCATATATATGGTCAACTGGTCTTCCATAAGGGTGCCAAGAAAACTTAATGGGGAGAAGATAGTCTATCCAACAAATGTTGTTAGAAAACCAAATATGCACATGCAGAAGGATGAAACAGGACCCTTATCTTATCATACACAAAATGACCCAAAATGGAATAAAGACTTAAGCATAAGATATGAAATCATAAAACTCCTAAAAGAAAACAGGCCAAAGCTTCATGACATTGGTCTTGGCAATGATTTCTTGGGTGGAATTCTAAAAGCTCTGGCAACAAAAGCAAAAGTAGGTAAGTGGGATTATATAAAATTAAAAAGCATTGGACAGCAAAGGAACAAGAAATAGGGTGAAAAATCAACCTGTGGGAAAAAAATCTGCAAAATATTTATCTGATTAGGGGCTAATATCCAAAATAATTACAGATAGACAGAATTCCCTTTAACAGCAAATGTCTGCAAATTGCCACATTAAAGAGCAGGCAAAGGAATTAAATTGTCCTTTCTTCAAAGAAAAACCACAAATAGCCAAGGCGTGTTTGGGAAGATGGTCAACATCACTAATCATTGGGTAAATACCAATCAAAACCACAAGGAAATATCACAATGTACCTGTTACTGTTGCTATTATCAAACAAGCGCAAGCACGCTCATGCACGCGCACACACACACACAGAGTGCTGAAAAGGAGAGAAAAAGGGAACCTTGCACACATGTTAAGAACATAAACAGGGAGAGCCATTAAGGAAGACAATACAAAGGTGCCTCAAAAACTTTAAAATAGAACTACCACATGAAATGCAATCCCATTTCCAGGTATATGTCCAAAAGAATTGAAATTGGTATCTCAAAGAAATAATTGCATTCCCACATTCACTTCAGCATTATTCACAATAGCCAGCGTGTGGAAACAAATGTTCGTTGACAGACCAACAGGTAGAGAAAATGGAATATTATTTAGACTTAAAAATAGAAGAAAATACTACCATATGTGGTAACATAGATAAATCATAATGACACTCTGCTAAGTTAAATAAACCTATCAAAAGACAGACAGTACACGATTTCACTTATACTAATCATCAGTAACAGCCAAAAATACATAGAAGCAGTGAGTAGAATGGTGGTTGACAGGAGCATGTGGGAGGAAAAAGTAGGAGGTGCTATTCAACATGTATTTAAAATCTCTGCAATGCAATGTAACTAAGTTTTACAGATGTGCTGTATAACATCATGCCTATAGCTAACACTATATGTACACATAAAAAAATTGTAGATGTCCATGTTAAATGTACTTACCACAATATAAAATAATAGTCAATATTGAACCTCCTGATTTAATGAAGGCTTTTTCAAAAGAAAATATATTTGTTGTTATTGAGTAGGTCTATGGAGTTGATGATTGGTTCTCATCCATATGATGGAGGTCTGGGGTAGATCTTTAGAAATGGAGTATGTTGTGTTAGAGGAAAAATCTAAAGATGTTGCTTCAATATTCAATCACACTGATTTTTTTTTGCAAGGGAAAAGTATGTTAGAATGATCTTTTTACATTTAGAAATTCTTGAAGGTCTTTAATTATATCCTTATGAATGTCAAATATTTGAAATAAATACAAATGAACGGAGCAAATAAATTTAGAAGAGATTTCTGGCAAAAAAGAAAAGAAAATACATTTGTAAGTTAGGCTATGTACATATACTGAGAATCTTCTGAGTTCTCATGTAATATTAATGCTAAGCCTAGAGCCCAAATTATAAAGTTTTCATTTGCTTGTGTGGTTATTTTGGTAGGTTTTCTTATGTTGAGAAAGTCCTCGCAATAATACATTTTAGCCATGAGGTTGGAGTAGTAAGGAAAATGCATTTAATAATTAGAGAAGGAAAAGATAAACCTAGCTCTTTGTATCCTGGGTTGCTCTGGGGAAGAGAGAAAGACAGTCAAGAATGGAGAGACGATGGTTCTAATTATTTCTCAGCTCCCTTCTAGGCTGTTTCAGACTATCCATAAGGGGAAATCTATTAACATATACAGATCACTGAGGACTGAGAACCGATGCCTTTTGTCCTGCTTGATTTTGAGGACTCTGGAAGGAGAATATCTCATGGCTGGTAGGCTATCAATGTGGCCACAGCTAAGGAGGATGTTATTGTCTTTAGTTCCTATGCAGCAGGAAGAGTCTCCTGCAGATCCTGTCAAAAAGTATAACTGAACCAGGGACAACATAGTCCCACAATAGAAACTGGGAGTAAATCACATTGTGGCTAGATAAGCATGAGTTCAGTCAGATTCAGGGTGGTCTACTAGACTATTGAGAGCAGACTCAAGTTGAGCAAGACCTGCCCGAAATGCTAACAGGACTAGCAGCAACCAGGCAAAGGATTATCAGCCTGGAGGTACCTACTCAGCAGGTGAAAGAAGCCAGTACCCCAGTCAACATATAACACTCCTATGCACAGTAACAATGTAATGTGCTCTACATTGCAAGATAGCTAGACTTCTTTACTCCTGTTTTGTTTTTTCTTTGCTTTTGACATGAACAATTAATAAGTTCCACAATGTAATCACTATATTGATAAAAGAAATATCCAATTTTGTAATTCCTAGTACTTAAATTCTTGATTTCCCATTTAGGTCATTGTTATCCAAGTATACAAAACTTAAAGTGAATTCCAATTCAGCTGCTTTATCACAGCTGTAATAAGATCATGAAAGGAAGAAATGGAGATGTTTCACTGTTGTGTACTCTGTGAGTAGAGCTGCACAATATGGAAGCCCTGCATCTTAATATAACTAGAGCCATAAACTAGGAAAGATGAAAAGTTCATAAAAAAATGGGGCTTTGTTTCAGAACAATAATCTGAATGATATTATAATTATTATTTTGCCTGTGTTCAAATTACAAATCTATGAAAATAATCCCATTACACACCAGAAATGTTCATTAGTAATTTGTATAAGTCTGAGCCAACAGTGTTTTAGAACAATTCTTCTGTGAATTTAACAATGCTGGGAAGTTACAGAATGGGCCCAGGGGAAATCAGATGATGGCAATCTCACATGAACCATGCAAATGCTTCTGCTGATTCTTCTGATGTGGGTCTTTACGAACCAGTAAAGGAAACAATGCCGTCCAGCCTGATTAACTTAATTCTAGCTCTTTTGAACAGTAATAACGAGGCCTCTACAATAGCAGGTGGTGATTTCCATTAGGATTGCCAAGGCCAACCTTGTGCAATCAGGAAAGATGATAATGCATCGAACCCCCTCATTGGCTTTACCTACCTGTCATTCAAAATTGTATGAAGAAATTAAATGGTTCTAATATCCTAATATCTTCTTACTTGAAGTGTTCAGTGGCATTTTATTAGTACAGGTATGACAGTACCAGACATAATATGTATGTTTTTATTATGTCTCACCAAAAGGAGCTTAGATGTACTTTTGCTACTATAGCATATGGGATAAGATGGGAAAAACATGAAAATAAAACCTGCCAAAGAGCTGAAACAAACGACTGAACTTAGGAACAAATTTTATTATCACATCGACTTAAAGAGCACATTGTAATTTATGAAATACAATGTAAAGAAACAAAACCCTCTACAGACATTGGATGAAAAAAGAACATCCCTTTAAAAAGAATATACACAAAGCCTTAAAATGCTTTATAATCAGACGCTGACATAATGAACAAAAATCGCAGGCCAAAGGCATTGAATAAGTTAATATGGGAACATACAAATGGTTTTATACATTGTAAATAGTTATAATGGTTTTCAAAGATAAAAAAATTGCACTACTGCCTCATTCAGATTTATATATACTTTTCAGATGCTTAGTAAAATGCCGAAAAGTGACATACAAAATGTTGTGTATAAATAGCTGCCTACAATAACCTTTAAATAATCTTGATTAGAGATATGGCTTGAATTATTCTTAAAACAAATCATCCTAGCATATAATAGAAGGCTCAAGAAATTCTATTCCTTTCTCAGATGGATTATGGTTGAAAATTAAAATTAAAAGATGTGATGCCTAGACAGAATAAAACCAAGTGTTCAGCACCCCTTACAGAAATCAAGGAACATTTATTGTGGCCTAATTAGCAGTCTTCATAATATAAACTTGAATAATTTGCAAATAAAAATATTTTATGCTGTACTTATTGTCCTCCAATATTCCACCCGTATACCAGAAAGATGACCAGAACAGAATCAGAGATAAAAAGACCTCATGAAAAGATATAGAGGATAAGGAATAACCCACCTGAATATTATGCAAGAATGCAAGGGGCCCAACAAAAATACAGGCAAAATTCTGAATGGACAAATTCAGGATTGAATAGCATTGATCCTTATAAATGTTATATTTAAAGTTAATACTTGATCAAGCAAGGAAAATAAAACAAGCAATGGTAGGGGAATAAATAACATCTGATTGATAATAAATTATCTTCTCTAAAAATAGAAATCAAGGCAGTTTCTGCCCACAGTGCAGCAGTTGAGGCCAGCTGGAAGTTGCACTCTTGTCTCCCATGCCCTATTTTAAATTTTCAAACTAAGCCCTTATAGGACCCTGAGACCCCCTTCCTCATCCTCCACATCCCATTTTCAGCCTCAAATTCTGAACCCAGGAAAGAAATTCATTTACTGCCTAGTCCATCTTGATCAGTACAGGTAGACAGCCAAGTAAGATTCTCCCACAGCTCTTGAGCCTCACCTTTCTTTCTCTCCCACCTGTCTCCTGAAGCCCTATGCTGCCTAGAACATGACCCAGAGGCCAAAAGCAGATCCTTCCCGCTCCACATCAGGTGACTGGAGTACCTACAGGCACTGATCATGAAATTTCAGAAAACAAAGAATCAACCCTGACAACATCACTTATGATTCTAGTAACTATTAGTATCTGCAGCAACTACAAGTCCTGGATTTATACCTCTTGTGGCTGACAGAGCACGAGCCTGGTGAAGTGCACTACTGGGAGTCTTTGCAACCTGTGCTCAGAAAGGGACAACAAGGGGAACATCCTGCTGGCTAGAGGCATTCCACTTACTCACACCTGCCTGTCTGGTCCCAACAAGAAGACAGTGTTGCCCCCAGTCACCATGCATTTGTACCAGACTTCACCAGGTAGCAGCTCCAACCCAGAGCTAATTTCCATGCATGCTGAGCTTCTGTCATTTAACACAAGGTTCTGGAACCTGGCATCCATTCTGTCCTGAGTATCCCACTACCAAGGCCCAAGGCCCAATAACAACCTTCATCCAAGGAGACTCCCAAGGCCGCAGCACTCTTACTGCTAGAGACCACAGTGCTGGTGGGAAAGCAGGAAGAAGAGCACATTCTGTCAAATTGGTATCTTTTCCAAAGGTGAGTGTTTTCAGCATAACAGCCATTTACACTATCACAAAAAGGCATTAGGAAAGAGGAAGTAAGTTTGAGATACATGGAAGAAGTCAAAGCTGGTGCCACTTTTGTGGACTGGCATTCTCAACTAACTGGAGGCAAAAGATCTATGCCCAGCACCACTCACTGGCAGGCTACACCCTCATATCAGAAGTGCAGGTCCTTAGATTCAGAGACTTTGCATAAGGGCGCACACATCAGCAGAGCTGGGACTGAGCTTAGGAGAGGTACCTTTGTCTGTGCCTGAGGAAATGAGAGATAAACCCTAACACAGTGTCTGGAGTAATTCTGAGGGTGGCAAATGAGAAGCATCATCATTAAAAGAACCTCAAGGGGTTGGGGTGTAGCTCAGGGATGGATGGGCAGAGTGTGTGCTTTAGCATGTACAAAGCTTAGGATTTGATCCCCAGCACCACAAGAAAAAATATGGATCTTGAGCCCTGAAACCCTGGGAAGCTGAGAAGATGGGGAGGTGTCATGCCTCTCCATGGCTATGGAGGATGGATACTATTCCCTCAAGTGTCTAAACTGCACATCTGGACATGGTGGACACAGACCTGGGTAACTCTATGACCCAGGATTAACTGTCTCCACAGACTTCTATCTGGTAGGCTTCGGGTAAGGATTCAGAGATAAAGATGTGAGCCCTGCACTTGAGTGATGCAGCTCAATGACTGTTGACATGGCCTCTGGTCATTACAAGCAAGACCCTGGAGGTGATGACATATCTGGAAAAGGGCAGCAGCCTTGGAGTTGCATCTTCTCCCCCACCACCACCACCACAGGGTCCCCAATTAAAAGCCTGGTCCTCTTCTGCTGTCAGAGTTAGAGGGGAGTCCTGCCTCAAGGCACACTCATGCCTACACAAGCACCAGGAATTCAAGAGAAAGGGTGATGCTGGAGGGAGAGAGGAAGAGATATGCATGCAGCCCTCAGTGCTGGTCAACAGAGAAAGGAGCATGGGACTCTATAGAAAGCTGTTGTTCAGGAAAACTGGGAAGGAGGTACCTATTCTCCATTAAGGTTGACCCTTAAGATGGCCAAGGAAAAGCCATGTTAGAAGAACGCTATCCAGGTGGGCATGGAAATAGGACCACCTCTGAAGCCACTAGACTGAAGAGAAAGCAGGAAGTGGAGGCCTCCTTACCAGCCCCTGTTCCAGCTGCACCAACCCAGGCTCTGGGGCTCCTGTCCCTTCTTTCTCACATAAAGGGTCTTAAAAGACCAGAAGTCAAATAAAGAAAAAAAAAATAGCAAACACGTAAGCTAGAAATAAAAGTATTGAAAGAAAAATTTATTAAACCTCCAAAAATATCTGGTTCCCACATACTAACATGACAGTTTATTAATCTTTGTAGTTAGAAAGAAACAAGTAATGGTTTCAAATGTGTTTAAGCAGGCAGAGGCACAATGTACTTTACTAAACATGTTTTACTAAACATAGGGTCTATCTCTCCTAAGCAAAAGCAGTTGTCACGAGTGGAACTAAACGCTAAATGCATATTTTCATAACAAGATATATTTTTATATTCAGACACAACAAATACAATTTAAGAAATAACAAAACTTTTTCTTGATATGAACTGCTCTCTCATGAACTGATATAGTTGCTTCTGAGTAGGTAATCATTTCATTTATGAGCTGGGTCAAATTACCTAAGTTAGCATTCTACCCAACATACATTCACTGCGTACAATTTCTCTTCACCCAGATATACCTAAAGGCTTCCGCTTGTCTACCTTCATTAATGCCACATCAATAACTAAAAGTGATCCAGAGCTATGAAGTATTGCTATAGCTTTTATATTTCTATATTCAATTTTTTATTGGGAAAATATATGAAGTTTCATTTGTAACACATTAATCCTGGTCTATTGGTTTCATAAGCAAGCTCCTATAACTGACTCTGTTCATATGGGGCAGAACAGGCTTAGTAATATATTTTAATACAAGAAAATAAATGTAATATCATTTAGGTTTCACTTATAAAAACCCTTTAATTCTTGCTCTGCTTTCACAAGTATTTAATGTAATAATTTAATCTCCATATAGTTTTCATTTTTGTCAATAATTGTTATAAACACCCAGGCTGTTAAATATACTAAATATATCTGAAAATAAATCCCATACATGTGACTAGGATTTCCATAGGAATGCAATAGAAGTAGTCTTGACAAATGACCAACCCTTAGATTAGGTAAAATGATGCAACCCTGAATGGATTTATAACTTAATACCTACCTAAAAGAATAGTTGTTATTTCACATATCTTAATATTGTAGAAATAGTACATTCCATCTTCATTTACTAAGAAAACATGTGCTAAAATTAAGTTCTATTGTTGATTTTTTTTTTCTCTTGGTGGTTTGCAAAGCTCACCAACAGTTCCCTTTGATCAGGGCACAGGTCATAAGGACTTTCTAGTAAAAGGGATTAGAGCACCTAGGTACATATCTATGCATTCAGGGAAGGACTCTGCACCTAGGCAGCTCCAGCATTGTTAAAATAAAACACTCTTCCCATACTTCTGGTTCTTCTTTCATACTTCCATTCCCCAGCAACCAGGAGCAACTCCTAAATCATTTCTGACTTCTCCATGTTTCCCACCTGGGACAAAGACACTCCTTCACAGCACCATGACAACCAAACCAGCCACGCAAGCACGTGGGTTCCTGCGGGAAAATGAAAATGCTGAAAGGAAGCTGGGAGATAAAGGCTTACTATTCCTTGTTTCCCGCTGGTAGGAAGTAATTACAAAAATTACTTTAACACAAAGCTTCTGGTGAATGAATAGTTTGTAATTTGAGGGGAGAAGCTGAAGGGCCTAGGGATTAAAAAAAAATATGAAAAGCTGAATGATGTCATCCTAATAGAGTCTCCCCTCCCCACAAAAGTGGACTTCTTAATGGCGACAATGTAAGCATTCTTGAGAGATGTTCAGGGGTACAGCTTGTTTTTATATCTGAGTTTTAAACAAAAGATTGATTTAATAGTGGAGGTGAACTTTATGAGTTCATGTTGCTACCAATTAGAAGTTCAAAAACAAGAGCCAAGTAGGAAATAATTTTGTCCAAACTAACAATGCCAAAAATGGTTGTTATTTCTATACCCACAAAGCAGACAACACAGAAAGAAGGAAATTAAACTCTCCTGCTGTGATGAACTAGACAGGTTGTTTTATCTTAAGCATGACAAGTTTATGTTTGTTGTGTAACTAAAAGAATGGTGTTCCTTGCCAGACATTGGTTGTACTGTGTAATGAAATAACGGCCAGCTCTGTACTGACCAGGATTTTGTCTGTCAAATGTAAGACAGCTTTAGGTTTCATTTTTGAAACAGTAATTCTAAAGCAGAACACTGCATCTCTGATTTTCATGTTACTTCAGTATATTTCCAAAAATCTCTTTATATTTTTACACATCTCAAAACTACAACTTCCCTATCAAGAGTCAAAGAAAGAGAACTCTGCTACATATTGAATTGGTTGAGTGTTTTTTCTCTTGTTAAACTGCACCATATATCAGCACATTCAAAGCTGTGACATTTATTAGAAACTCGGATAAATACTCTTAAGATAGGGAATGAAAATACAAATTTACATCAGACAAAGAAGAAAAACTTAGGCTCTTGAGTGTGGTAGAAATTGTTGTTTGTTTCTAGTGTTATTTTTGTTTTCTTGGACATGAAGTCTTCCTCACCTAGAATGGTAAGCAACAAATATTTTTCATGTACCCTAATACTTTGCAATTTGTACCTTTAGATTCTGTGACACAGCTGGGAACAAGAAAGCAGAAACTAGAGCAGAGACATTCCAAGCATCCACAAGCCAACACGTGCCAGCTGACTCTCAAGCTAATCTCTACCCGTCCCTACTGCATCGGGTACACAGGATCATTCATGCCATGCCCCAGGACTGGATTATGAAAATACACTACGAATTTCTCAGTTTGTGCACTGTTCTAATGATCTTCAAACTTATATCCAAAATCATACCCACTTGTTATCCTCCAACAAACTTATTTCTATTGTTAATTTTATATACTCTAAATCTAGAAAGAGAATTCTCTAGTCTTGGAGGTTAAAATTCTGAGTTATCTTTGATTTTGCTCTCTTCTCTCCTTTTCCTTCTCCTCAAGATCTTCTCCATCACAAAACCATCTCAGTTTCAGTTTTTATTCCAATCTCTATTCAATTTGGCTCTATCACTCATCTCACTACTATTCATCTAGTTCAGGTCCTAATCTGTTATAACTTAGAACAGTCTCTACTAACTACAAAATCCAAATCTATGGCACTTCTGAGCAGCTAAACTGTCAAAGCAAAAAATATAGCCAGATAATTACTATTATGACAGCTAGAAAATATGATGACCCCATAGGGTCAGGAATGGCTTGCTAATTTATGATCAATATCTCTCCTGATGACTTGGTGTCAGAAAAAATTATGAAGACATGATCCTTAATGCATTTCTTTCTAATTAAGTCTTACCTTAGGTATTTCATTCCTTTTACTATAACTCACTGAAGACCTCATATTTCTCCTAAATGTCTTGAAATTGAGAAATTTAGTAAACTTCTGAATCTTTTTTTTTGTCCTCAAGAAGTTGCACTTCTAACGTATATAATGGTTATAGTTTAAGATTATCAAAGTAGGTAAATTGATATCACCTGCAAATCAATTCAGTCAGAACTTCATAAATTGGAAAATAAAAACCATTAAGTTATTATTAAGGTTCATCTTGGACATTTTAAGAGAACTGAGGGATTGTATTTTGATTCAAGATTTAAGGTAACTGAAAGTTAACAAAGCAACTCCCTTAGTTTTGACCCATGGATAATGAAATTATAAACCTTTCCAAAAGGTGTTACTGTTTGTGGCCAACTGTTACCATAAGGCAATCTTCTCTTTACGACTGAAGAACAAAATAGCCGTTAGTGTTTGCATCCTTCCAAAAAATGCCTACTATAAATGTAATACATTGATGCTACAGGAACTGATACTTTTAATAATTTCCTATAATAATGTTATAATTTATTCTTTTAAATTAAATATACCATATTTTTATTTTAAATTTATATACCCTGACTATAAAATTTTCCCTATTCCTTTCTCTAAAAATATAATAGGCATTAAACATAGTATTTCTTACATTTTTTTATTTCATAGAAAAAGTAATTTCTCCTTCCTATAAATATCACAGTAATGAAAAGTACCAGGACTGATATTTACAGAAATAGATACCTTCAGGGTATGGACTAACAGAGTATAACCTAATGGATTTGTAGTTATGACAGATGGAGCAAACAGGAGGACATCCAGTGTCTGCTCTGGGTTCACAGCTATTATTCACAGTGAGTCTAGCTGTGAAGCTCATTCCAGTTCTGTTACACCAGAATGACTATTATGCACACATTTCATAATAATGCATTCATTAACACAATCCTGTTGCTTCAAATCAAAAATTTTCCAAAAATGTTTGAATGTCTTTTAAAGTATACTATTAGTGCAGCAGATGAAGGGAGGCTAGTGGCATCTGAAAAATCAAACTAATAACTAGGTAGCAACTCTAAAAAAGCAGTCCATAAGCCCAATTGCTGTTCTAATCAATATTATCTGTATCCTTCACATGGTCCTCAATGAAATTTCTTTAGTTCAGAAAGTTGGCCAAGTAAAAGAAACATAGATTTGGTAAAAAAAAATGTAAATTTCTAAACTTTCTTTTCCATAAAAGGAACTTCTATAAGTACCATATAAGAATATCTCCTTAATATTAATTTATTTTCAGATTTCATTAAAATAAGCAAAATTAGAAAATTTTCATATACCATAATTTAGTTGACTTTATTGGTTCCAGATTATTTTGAAAAAAAAAATTCTACAGAAGAATTTGACTTATGTCTCCTTTCAGTAGTAAAAATTTTTGAAAAACAAACCTTAAAGTCAAAGAGCATAATTATTTTCAAATGTATGTATCACTCTAGTCTGAAAACACAGCTTTGTCATGTTATTTAAGACCTTATAAAAATAGCACTTGTCATGGTTTAGATGAAATGTGTGCCCCAACGAGAAGACAAGATGAAATGTGCAACAATGAGAAGGCTGAGGTGACATGATTGGGTTTTGAGTCTTAACCCAATCAGAGAATTAATCTCCTGATGTGGATTAACTGGTTACAGTATGCTGATAAGATGTGACTGGTGGAGGTGGGTCAATGGGGGTGTGCCTTTGGGATATGTATTTTGTATCTGACCTGAAGTCTCTCTGCTTCCTGGAGCCATGCCTTGACCTGTTTCCCTTCACCACACTCTTCTGCCATAAATACCTGTCTCACCTTGAGCCCTGAGAAATCAAGTCAGCCTTCCATGGACTAAGATCTCTGAAACCATGAGCCCCTAAATATTCATTTCCTCCTAAAACTATTCTTGTCAGGTCTTTTAGTCACAGCAACAAAAAAAGCTGACTAAGACAACACTAGTAACAAATAATAGATATTTCTGGAAAACAAATGTTTTCAAATTTTAAAATAAGGTATTTTAAACAGTTTTAAAGTAAAACCTTTAAAAGAAATCATGAAAATATATTGAGGATATACTAATACACTAGAATAAAATAATGCCTATAAAATATATATATATAAACATAAATATATATAAAAACATTTTGAAAAGTCATATTTCATGATAATAAACTTCTTTTGCCACTTGTACATTATTCAAGAGCACATGACAATCACATTCTCTTGACTGATGGGAGGGTTGTTTTCATTGTATGTTAAAATTATGTTTAATTATAAAGCTTCATCAGAGACGCCTACCTCTGTAGTGGAAGTCCTTGGACATATCTATGGGAGCCCGCTCCACTGCTGATCTCTTGTAGACAACATGAATCCTTCCTTTTTCTTCTTCCATCTGTTTGCCTCTTTCCAAAGGTTCGATGAAATACTCTTCATTCTCACTTTTTATCATTCCAGCCTAAAGAAATCATAAAACGTCAATTTTAAAAAAGGAAGCATCTATCATCTTCAGCTCACAAGTATGTCTTTTTAAATGGCAAGATTATGATTTGTGAAAACTAATTGTTTCTTTCCACATTTGGCTATAAATTTAAAGTTGAGGATCAGTTATTGAGATCAGTAATTCACATAAGGTAGAAATTCAAATATGACAGGAAGGAAAAAAGTTCATATGAGGTAGAATACAAAATTTACACAGATTATGAATTAGAAAAATCATACTGTGTACACATTTCCTCAGACTGCAAAAGAGGTAGATTTATACATCCTATGTAGTATTTTATCTACAAAAGAAATCTTACTGGACACAAACTCAAAAGCATCTCTAATATCCCATAACAACATACTGCGAAGTTGTTGTCCAAGCATGTTATTTTTTAACTCACTTTTGTCCTACCTTAATCTACCTCATGATTAAAATTACAATTACAAACACACACACACAATATATATATATATATATTTTTTCCCTTCAGCATCATCTGTTCACAGTGAAAAAGCGTTCTTTCCCTCTTTCTTTCCCATTCCATCTCTCTATTGTCTTTTTTCCAGCACTGCTTCATCTTTTGATTATTCAGAAAGCACCAAAACTATATCCAATGCTATAGCTGAAGACAAATGATTTTGTGTAAAATGGTTTCTCCTCAAATATCAAATCCACATTAAAGTCAAATAGTTGTAGCTTATATTTCTACTTTAAAGGTCACACATTAACATGGAACATTAATTTTAAAATCAACCGACTTACTTGAAAACAAAGTGGAGGGAGCAATGTGTTATTAGTAAGTTGTAATTACTTTGGAAAGATGTATCAGATTTTGAGGTGAGATTTCTTTTTCTGAACCCCTAATTTATTCTGTATTTTCACACATAAGGTCAGGGGCTCACGTGGAACACAGCCAAGGAAGTGTTTCTTAACCCTTCTACTTATTGGACTAATACCTCTCTCATTACAGCATCAAGCAACATAGAAACAAAAGGAAATTACCATTACCAAAGAGTAGACATTTCCATCAAAAAAAAAAAAAAAAAAGACGAAAAGACAGTGCCTATACCTTTTTACATTCAAAGCTGTCGCCGCCTTTCTATCTTTCTATTCTCACTTCTGCCACCAGGTATGTTCTCCCCCTGTTTCTCCTTGTGGGCCTCACAGGAAATGTTTCAGAACCTAAGGCTTCTCCTCATGCCTCTTCCACACCTACCTTGATGCTGTGCACACGGAAACAGCCCCTGCAGGAAAACACGGCTGCCGCTTTTGCCACACTTGGTGTATACCTTCTGACCACCACTAGACTGCATAACAAACCAGAGTCAGTGGCATCCAATAGGAATGCTCATCTTCCTAGTATTGCACACTCCAATATCTATATGGTTTTTATATTTTTCTCATTTGGTTAATTTCTTTTTACCTGCACTATGAAGTGCCGTGTTTTTCACAGGGGGCATGATTAACTCTTCCCTCCTCAGAGGTATCTCTACCGTCAAGGGATTCATTTCCTCTATAAATGCAATTTCTACCATTTCTCTCATGCTTTTCCATTTTTTTTCAAGAGAGAGGGACAGTGAGATAAAGAAAGAATCAACTTTATTTATTTTTTCATGCGGCTTTTGTTGCTCCGACTCTTTGTTGTGTACATGATGCTGGGTTCAAACCCATGACCTTGCACATGCCAGGCAAGCACCATAACCACTGAGCCACCACTCCATCCCCTTTCCATTTTTATTTTAATCTCTTCAATATTATGGGCCTAATTTTATATCTCTTATTATTAGCAGTTTCAACACTCATTGCTTTTGCCCTTCTGAAGCATGAATGCATCAATAATGTCCATAAAACGCATCCAAACTAAGCACAAAAACAGTAAACATGTACCAAGAAAATAGTACCCTGTCCAAATCGAAAACGACCAGTTTCACCACTAGTAGCGTCTGTTGATTGCAGGAAGTATTAACTGGCTTAATCTTAGAATCATAAGTCTACTGATATACATATACATCATACACATACATGCGTGTATACACACACACACAGCATATTCAATATACATATTGAATTTTATAAGTTGAAGTGCATCAAATTGTTATCGTTTGGTTATGAAGTCCAAAATCTCATGTGAGACCATGCAGGAATGTTCAGAGGTTGAACTGTGAGATCTATGACTTAATCAGTGGTATTATCCACTGATATGGGATACCTGTAGGCAACCAGGTTTGGACCAGATGTGTAAGTCACTGGGGTCATGTCTTCAGGCTTTATATTCTGTCCCTGGTGAGCACAGCTCTGAATTAGTTGCCATGACCTGAGCTGATTTCCTCCACCATGCCCTTCAGTCATGATCTTCTGTCTTACCTCAGGCCGGCAGAGCAATGGAGTTCACTAACCATGGACTGAACCTCTGAAACCATGAGTCAAAATACACCATCCTCCTATAAAATGTTCTTTTCAACTCTTTTGGTCACAGCAACACAAAGGTGACTAAAACAATCAGCATGGGAATTTCATTATCCATCTTTACTCTAATCCATTCTTTGCCCCAGATCCATTCATTTGCTGTTTCATTGTCTCTTACATTCTTCTCCCACCCTTCTGTTTCCAATGATTCTTCATTAGTTATATGCCTCATCATTGTTCATTGACTTACACAATTCATGACTTTAAGACCTTTCATAGATTCTAACGATTTTCCCAGATGAGTTCCTGACAGGATGGAAACAGAGCCACCAAAAGAGCAGTTCTGAGCAATCCACTTGAAAATAATGGGGACAGCAGGGGGATTAGCCCACATGCCCTTTGAAAACATGTATCCGTACCTCCCAGGCAAACATTTAAATCGTAGGCCCCATGGTGTTACTCTCCCTACCAGACCGCAGGTAAAACAAAATTTAACACAACCAAGTATCTCCCTAAGAAAGCAAAGTATACTAAGTAGGTTGAGGCAAGAGACGGGTGCTATGGTTTAGCTAGGATTTGAGTGTGTTTCTAAAGGTTCATGTGCTGGAAGCCTGGTTCCCAATGCAACAGCATTTAAAAGTGATTTAAGAGGTCACATCTACTGGAAGTTGAGTAGATCAAGGGGCACCCCCCTCAGGAGGGGTTAATGTATTTCTCAGAGAATCTACCTAGTTCTCAAGAAAGATAAGTGTTACCAAGTGAGGTACCCAAGATGTCTGAGTCTCTGTACTCCTAGCTATTTCCTTTTCTACTTCTCCACCATGCAGTGACCCAAACAGGGAGCTCTTAGCAAACACTGGCACCATAAAATTTGGAATTTCTAGCCACGAGGGCTAAACCTCTTTCCATTATAAAGTATCCAGTGTCAGGCATTTTGCTATAGCAATACAACAGAGTAAGATACTGGGTCGCATGATCTCCAATAACTCAATGGGTAAGAAATCTGAGAGTCAGTACTTTTATTCATTAATATAAGCAAAGCTTAACGAAAATAGTACCTTAAAAAGTAATGTTCTAGATACAGTACTACATGCTAGAAAACAAGAAATTCAAGACATAGTTCATCTTCCCTCTAGTCTAGTCTAATAAATTAAAAAAAAATTATACCTTAAAGGTATTCAATGATGTATACTCCGGAAGGTCCAGAAAGTAAGTATAACTGTAGTCGGGAGTCAAAGCAAGTACAAAAATTTCCCTTTCATAATCTTTTTTTTTTTTTAAAGAAAGAGGGAGGCAGGGAGAGAGGGATGGAGAGAGAGAGAGAGAATAAGAGAATCAACTTTATTTAGTTTTTCACGTGGCCTTCATTTCTCCAACACTTTTGCTGTGTATGTGGTGCTGGGGTTTGAACCTGCATCCTCACGTATGCCAGGCAAGCACCGTAACCGCTGAGCCACCACTCCAGTCTCCCTTTCATAATCTTACTACACAGAATGAAGTATCAGTAGGAAGTTATGATTTTTCATCCAAAATTATACACTGTTTCAACAAAAATCTCCCTAGTACACATTGCAATAAACCATCACTTTGGCAACTGCTACTGTTCATACTGTCTCAATCTTCATCAAAATTGTCCTTTTAACTCAGCATATACATTTGGACTAATCAGGATGTGATTAACAAAAAGACTGAACATGTAAGCTGAAAACATCAGTGATTCTTTCTTGCTCACAAGAAAACTCAGGACAGGTCCAGGTCAGCTAGCTAGGTTTCTGCTCCACTCACCATTTGAGAGTTTAGTCTGCTGGAGGCTCTGCCATTTCAATATGGGTCTGAAGTCTGCCCAGTCAGCAAAGTGAAAAGAAGGAAGCCCACAGGGGAAACGTTTTAAGACTGCCCTAGTCATGATATTTACAATTTCTGTACTCCATGGGTAGGATACAGTTACATGGCTCACAGCCAACTGTGAAGGCGGCCAGGAAATGCAATCTGGCCCAATGCCCAGGAAGAAGAGGCAGATTTTGATGAACAGATGGAAGTCTCAACCTCAAATAAGCTCATGTCACTCTCCTGCTTAAAACACTTCAATTGCTTCCCATTACCCTTAAAACCACAATCATTACCATAGCCTTCGAGGTCCTTATCATGTAGCCCTGCCTACCAACCTTGAGAAGTGTGCTCTAGCTGCACTCACAAGGCCCAGCCTTAGGGACCTTTGAATAGTTCTGTTTTGCCTTTGAAAGTATCAAGCCACTTGTAGCCCCAAGCTTTTGAAATGCTATTTATTCTGTTTAGCAGACCCATTCCCACCACACCACACTTTCCTTAGCCAGCTATTTTCCATTCTCTCTGGGTCTCTGTTACTTCTGAAAATGATTTTCTCAGTCTCTCACCCTACAGAAATTAGGTGACCCATCTAAATAATGGCCCACCTCAGCGAATCATCTGACTCAGAGCAATATGTTCTCTTTTCTCAAGATCCTTAGTACAAATTTCAGGGTTGTATTTACCTGCATGCTAATCATTATTATTCTCTTTTGCCCAGTGCTATCAGCTCCTGAGGTAAACACGTTTAACTTAATTAGCCTTTGAATTCTTAAGCACCAGCATAATTGCCAGAACAAAATTTGTCTTCAATAAATTTTTGATGGAAAAACTACAAGTGGATGGTACGAATGAGGGGATTAAGAACTTTTAGAGATTTCTGATACTTTTCCAAATATGGGAGGCTCACTACGCTGGTGGCCTGAGAAAAGACACTGGTGGCGAGACAGTTCAGTCTGGAAAAGAGGTCTAAGATGAAAGGCCCCGGCACCCCTGAGGACAGTGGGTGTGCTCCTCACTCAGAAGAGTGTGCTGGGGGCAGCTCTGTGAGCAAGGATATGAGAACTTTTAATAACTGTAAAAATGGAGAGTCCACGGAAAATTAAAATGTGATCACACAGCTTAGGGCAAAGCACTGTGTTCAACATTCTGATGATTAAGTACCAGAAGGAAAAGCAGACAACAAGAAGCTGAAATAACAGTCCAGGTGGCAGAAGTGACAATGGGAAGAGAAAATGGGAAAGAGAATGAAGGGACAAATTTTAGAGTGATTTCAGGAAAAAAAAAAAATAAGTATTTGGTACCTGTCAAAATGTAATCTCCACTCAGGACCTTTCAACAGCTGCTCTTCCCACTCAGCATAGTAATCAGAGTTCCTCCAAAGCCCTTCCCTATCTGATCTCTTCCCTCCATCTTCAGGATTCCCTTTCCTCCCAGGCCTCTCCTCTCAGTCTGTCCATGTCAGCTGCACGCCAGCCATAATGGCTCCCTGCAGATCCTTGAGCACCCCAGGCAAGTCCCTTCCCTCTTCAAGGGCTTTGTACATGCTGTTGGAATCTTCCTCCCTGGGACTCCACATGCCTAACTCTGACACCTATTCTAAGTCCTTGGCTATGTAAGATGTATGAAAGAAGCATGCCTGACTACCTACCAGCTTCCCCGACTCAGCACACCATGGCTCTTCCCTTCTTCACTGTTTGAATCCACTTAGTCCCTCCAACTTTCCAGACTGCCCAACAACGTATCCAGTTCACTGCTTACTGAACATTGGTCCCATAGCCCCCTGATAGTCAGGAATTACTTTTGGTCCATTTTGTTCACCAAGTAACCCAAGTGTCTAAAACAATGCCTGGTACAAAACATCCTTAATAATTTCTGAATGGACAAAAGAAAAAAAAAAGGAAGAAAGAAGGGAAAGAGAAAGGTGCACTCCAAGATCCATTCTAAACTTTAAAGTTGGATGACTAGTAAATTCATGCTTTCATTTATGGAAACTGAAAAGATAAAAGGGAAAGCTGAGTGAAGGCAGGAAGACGCTAAGCTAACTTGGTTTCAGACTTGTTCATCTGAAGTAGTGTTGCAATGTTATAACAATCAGTAGAGACAAAGCACAACCGATTCATAAAAAGAGGTCACAACCACAAATACACTGGATGTGAGATGCATCTTTTCAGATACAATAATTAAAGCTATTAAAAATGTTTTTTCTACATTAGCTAATTAAATTAATTTACAATTTGGGGAAAAAAATAAAAGGTCATGAAGAGATCAGTGAAAAGGCCAATGGAAGACTTCAGAAAATGCCCACAGAACCTTAGGAAATGACCACATAGAAAATCCCCAGAATCTCAATTCTGAACAATGGTCTCCAAGGCCCCACATGGTCTGGCCCTGTCCACTTTTCTGTCTTTCTCTAACTCTCCACCTTGTTCTTTCTGCTGTACCATGGGGTGTAGACATACTGGTACTACCCCAGCTGGCCTGCATTAGCTTCCAGCTCACTCTCTGTCTTGTCTTTGTTCCTTCAGGGTGTTAACCAGGCGACTGTCACCTTTTGGAACATTAAGCTCCATGTGGACATGGACTTTGTCATATTCACTATTGTCACATCACAGGTTATAGAACAGTGCCTGGCACAAAGTAGGTACCTACTATTTGAGAGGGGTAGGAAAATAAGTGTAAGACACAGACAAGAGGGATAAAACATCTCAGAAGAAAACTGAAAAGGAATGCAGAGAGACGGAAGAAAGACCTAGAAGATTGTCACTATACCTAAGCAGCATAGGTTTTATCAAAGAAAAAGCAACTGTAGTAAAGAAGATGCAAAGTATGACAACTGTAAGAAGTGAGACCAACAAAAGTGATTAACAGAGTAGGGGGACCGAAAGGATTGTACAGTTACAGAAAAAGCAGGTAGTAAAACCACACCTTTCAGATCCTAGAATTTATTCCTAGCCTTTAGAAGTAGATACTTCTGCAGCTCTTCCCACCACACTGTATTGATTTTTCTCCCTCAGTAGTTACCAAAATTGGAAAGACTATTTAAAAAGTACCTATTTTCTCAGACAAGACTGACCCATGCATATTTAATAGGGGGAAATCTTCAGTACTAATAATTAAATACTGAGTTCTTTTATCCACTAACATACTCATTAAGGTCATAATGTCCTCAATGAATGTTTTTGGAAGTTCTAAGATCATGCATTGTCCCACCCTAGTATTAAATAACACTGTCCTCTGTCCCCACGGTTTTATTTCACAGGATATATTTATTACACATAACAATGGAATGACTTAGAGGAATAAAACCCAACATGTACAAAATTTAAGAAGTCTAGACCATGGCATTCTAAGTACTAGCTCTATAAATAGTGCTGCCAAAGACTTACAACTTTTAAATTCTAACTTGAAAGTTTTAGAAATGTCACACATAAGATTATATATCCTCCTATAGGATTCCATTTAAACATAATACAATCATGTTAAATTCATCTTTAATGTTATTGCCCTTCCTGACACAAAGCCTTCCACATTTAGCATACTAATTCCATACAACAATAGAGAAAATAAATATAATATTTCCCAAACTATTTTCCAAAATCCAACATTGACACTTTTGGGGGGAAGGGACCAGGGATTTACCACTAAACTATATCCCCCACCACCACCCTGCTTTCAGACAGGATCTTTGTCAGCTGCTTAGGGACTCTAAGTTGCTGAGCCTGGCTTCAAATTTACAATTCTCCTGCCTTGGTCTCCCAAATTGCTGTGGTTAATAGGCCTATACCACCATGTTTAGTCTTAACATTGATTTGTTAAAGAAAATAATTATGTTAAATCTAGGATTAAGCACATATTTAAAGATCTTATTTTAATTCTGCATATAGATGCCTAGATAGCATTCTAGAGGGGATATTTTATAAAATAATTACTTATGCTAAAAAGGTAGTTGCATACTTCCCCTCTCATCTGGTCAACTTTTCCAACTCCACTGCTTAACTCAAACACTGCCAAGAATCCACAATTAACTCTAGATAGACTCTGAGTACTGAACTAGCCAAGTCATGCGTCATACCCCTAATTCACTAGGAGGGGTCCTCACTGCCATATTGATATCCATTTCTTTTTTCTTTTTCAATTTTTTTTTTGGTTCTTTTTTAGGTATACCTATCATAAGAATATAGAATGACATAATTATAAAAGCATGGAATTTAACTTGTTCTAATTCAGTCCCTAGTTTTTCCCTTCCCCTCCCTTTCTCCTGTCCCATTCTTTTTTGATATGCATGACAATAGAATATACATTGACTTAATAATAAAAGGTTGGAGTGTATCTCTTTTTAACTCAGTTCTCAGTATTTTCTGTTTCCCTGCCTTCCTCCCACCTCCTGTTCTTTTTAGATTACATTTGAAAAGAAGGTAACACTGACATTTTTTAGAAAAGCATACAGTATAACTAATTCGAACACAGTCCCCAGTATTTCCCCTTCCCCTTCTGGTTCTCTTCCCTTTACTCTACTGATCTGTTATTTACTAATAGCTTCTTTTTTAATTTAGTGACTTACTGATATACATGTTGATGAGATTCACTATATGTTCATATGTGAATATAGGAAATTTAAGTCTAATTCATTCCACAAAATTTCCTTATCTTATTCCTCCTTTGTTTCCTTCCCCTTTTTCTTTTTCTCTGCTCTTTTCCTTATTTTGGATTAGCTTCCACATATCAGAGAGAGCATATGATCTTTGGTTCTTTGAGACTGGCTTATTTCACTTAGCATGATATCTTCTAGTCCCATCCATTTGTTGGCAAATGACATTAAGTCATTTTTTACCTTATGGCTGAGTAATACTCCATTATGTATATATGCCACATTTTCTTTATCCATACACATTCATTTGTTGAAGGCACGTTAGCTGGTTCAATAGCTTAGGTAATGTAAGTTGTGACACCCATTTCTAATATACTAGGTTAGATGGTTTCCCAATCATCAAAGTGTAAATTCCAAATGTGAAAAATAGGTGTGGGGTACTGGGATTTTCAGATGAGATAATGTCTATGAATTTTTTTCTTATAAACTATTAATTCCTACAAGATACGTAAAACACTACTTTTATGTCAAAATAATCAACATCAGTCACCAAAAGTTCGAATTGTATTTAATTTGATTTATGATGAAAAATAAGTCTAAAGACTTTTTTAAAAATGTTCTTTCAATAATCACTAAGGTATCCTTGGAAATTCTAAGCCAAAAACTCTAAAAAAATTTATGCCATGGAAGCACTCCATTTTTTATTGACACCTAAATGTTGTTTTACTGCAGTTCTCAAATCTATTAAGGGAGGGAAAATAGAGCTAGGTAGGTCTTTTTGGCATCCAAGTATGCACAAAATGCATAATATATAACTGGAGCTGAAATTATTTATCATTTTGTGATAAATTAGTTACAGTCTTATACTAGCTAATAACATAGAAAAGCAGAGATAAGTTTTAAGTCTCTGGAAGAGATACCAAAATAATGTTGTATTAGTGTGTGAGAGACAGAATAAATGCAAATATCATATTCAAGAAAAATGATCATCGTACCTTAATGGCATTACATTTTCTTAGTTCACTAAATTCCATGAAAATATATTTTGGTAACTACTCTTCCACTGTGCTCATTCCTCAAACATTTATTCTATCAGTGAACTAAGCAAACATGTTATCTCATTCCCATTTCATCTTTAGAATGAACAGATGTTATTATACGAAGTTGATTTCTAAACTTCTCCTGAATTCCAGGGAACATCTCAATGGTATCCCCAGATTTTCTACAGAGAAGGCATTGGAAAAAGGAAAATGGTGACAATGGGCTAGAAAGGAGAGTGAGTAGTGCTGATTTGAAACTATTTGTAAGCCAAGATCATTATTTCTCCATATAAATTAAAGATGTTTAGTTACTTGGGAGGCATTTAGGTATAGATTAAGAAAAATTAGAGGTAGATAAATATCTCTTAAGCCATGCCATTGATTTCCATAAAGGCTTCCCTTATGCTAAAGCCTGAACAAGTACTTTGTTCTTGTTTTGAATTCCCAGATTTTTATCTTTCTATAGTACTCAACACTGTCAACTTGGTATCATAATTAGCTATGCTAACTGTGCCTACAAATTAAGAAACATTGAATTAGATGCCGTCTAAATGCAAATAAAAATCTGATTTAAAAAACAGATTTTTATTTGGGTTTGGCCAGCATTCCACTCAAGCATCCTTCCATGCTTTCGGATGCTTTACCTTACCAGCATCTAGCAACCTAACATGATCCCTTGCAAATGGATAACACTAAAAGTATATCTGCAGACCTCCTCCAAAAAGGCAGTGAACAAGCTTTGTAGGCAAGCTTATGCTATGGATGGAATACTAAAATTTAAAAAAAATGCTGAGCATGGTGGTACACACCTGTAATCCAGCTACTCTGGAGACTAAGCAGAAGGATCACAAGTTTGAGGTCAAGCTGGGCAACTGAGAAAGACATTGTCTCTTTTTTTTAAACAAACAAACAAAAAAAGGTAGGGGTGATGGATGGTCATGTAGTTCAGTGGAAGGACACTTGCCTAGCATGAACAAGGCCCTGGTGACATTGGACAACACCATTTCAGTTTCTTAATTAGAGAGCATAAACTCCAACGCTCAGCTGCCTAAGCCTTATCAAACTATATGTTACAAGAAATAAAATTCTAGGAAGATTTCCTAAAGTCTTCTGGATTTTCTATATATCCATTCTAATTCCTGTAGGTCTTTATAACCTCTACTTCCAAGCAGATTTCCATTAAAAAGCAGGCCACAGTTATTTGGGACCCTAAGAGGATTGTTTTCATTCAACTAAACCAAGTGTTAAAACATTGACTTAAAATGAAGATTTCTCTCTCTCTCACTCTCACACACACACACACACACACACACACACACACACACACACACACAAGCCCTGGGAAACTTGTCACTATGATGCCTTTGTATTTGACCTCTTTCATCTCACACTGCTTGATATGAGAACAGAAAAAAACTCAGATTTTAGTACTAAACCAATTTTACTTAACCTAAGTGGTTCATTCTCATTATAACACTGTATATTATATAACTAATCAGTATCTGTGAGAAAACTGAGTCAAATCTGTACCCATTCCTTAGGACAGGCTCATATCATCAATCCTTAGGAAGAGAATTTCTGTTAGCTGACATTTTCCATTCTCTTATTTCCTTTTCTCGTAGTCTCATTCTATTTTCAATTTCTTATTATGTGAATGCACAACAACCTTCATGTATTCTTGTCATGTAGAAATGATAGATGCTTGCTGAATGACCTGCATGTCCTTTACTTCAAGCTAAAACTAAAATATTGGTTTAATGTGAAACAAGCATAATTTTCTCTAAATGTGCCAATTATAGGCTAAAACCTATTAACTGTGTATCTTTATCTCATAGTACACAAATAAGAGTTTTCCTAAAACACTGAGGATATATAAATCATTTTTATCATTCTAGGCAACATGTGACAGCTCATAATTCAAAATGCTACATTTTTAATAAATTTCTTTGTGATTCATAATATACAATGTTCACACAAATATAAAATGTGTAAAATATTTTAGTTTGAATGTTTGATTCTATGTCACTGGAGAGCCATCTACATTAATCAATGTATATACCCAAGCTATAATTTCACTAATCATTCCTATCACTGCTTCATAAAACATAAAGCAAACCAAATAAATAAAAAATATTCAAACAGCCATAGATTCTACCTTTATCCACTTCAGTTCTTCCTAACATTTAAGTTAGGTGACTAGATGAAGGATCAGCTGTTCTACTAGTTTTATATTGTTAGAAGTACAAGGGTTTAAAACAAAAACTTTATTATCTTATAGTTCTGCAGATCAGAAGTCTATTAGATGTCAAAGTGTTAGCAGAGGCAATGTTCAAAAGCCTTTTGTGAGTTGCTATTATTTTCTTCCCTCCCTACTTCTCACACAGACCATTCCCCGCCTTATCACTGCCCTTTACAATCTGAATGAAACTGAAAACAGACTAAGCTTAAGGTTTCAAAAACTTCTCTAAATGAGAGAGTCGAACACAAAAAATTCCACCATGTTCCCCCTACTTCAGTGTCAAATGCGCTTTCAAGCCTCTGCTGCTCACGACCACAAACAATTGTGGAAACACAACTTTTTTTTTTTTTTTAAGGAAAAAACACGATATTTATTATGGGCTTATATTTAGTGTTTATATTTCTTCTGTCTTTGATTTTTCCTAACCAAATGGTAGTTCTGCAGTAACCATTTAGACACTAAAGTTCCCTATTCAGTCTTTTCAATGTTTCACTTAATCTCCATTCTTATTGAAGTATAAATGATTAATAACAGATTAAAAGTATTTTCTTAAGGACCGCTACATTTTAATTAAGATTATAAATGTTTAACCTTCAATTGGATGTATTCATTGATTAGGGCTATCATAATGAAGTGCTAAAGGTGGATGACTTAAGAGAAATTTATTTTTCTCACAGTGCTACAGGTTGAGATCACGGTATTAGTACGGTAGATTTCTTGTCTTATAGATGGTCATCTTCTCCTTGTATCTTTACATAGTCTTCCCTCTGTATGTCTGTGTCCAAATTTGATCTTCTTATAAGGATACAAGTCATATTGGATTAGAGCCTGATCTGATGAACTCATCTAATTATCATCTCATATGCCCTCTCTCCAAGTACAGCCACATTCTGAGATACTGGGAATTAAAATTTCAATATTTGGGGGGGGGCAATGCAACTCACAATAGGATCTTCAGTGAATGCTATGCAGTAAAACCAGAGTCAAAAGAAAGATTCCAGATTGGTAGTGCTCTGCCAATAAAGACAGAGAAAGGAGATTGGTCTAGAAACTTCCAACTCCAAGCAACAAGTTTTCATTGAACAATTAATATTGCTTGATCTTGTGTGGCGAACATGACTCTCATATTGCATTTGTTCCTCATAGCAACCTTAATAGACAGTTCGTAGAATTTTTACCATCATCACATTTTTAAAGAGAAACACAACTTTTGACTGAGCTGATTATGGTGGAGGCTAAATGCACCTCTCTGTTCCATGCAAAATGAGATCATGAGTAGTAGAGCTAAGGCACAGGCATGAATTAGCCAGGGGTCCTTAATAAGAGACACAGTGAATGAGTTAAGAAAATCAGTATTCAGCTTAAAGCTGGAAGATAGAATAAGAGAAAGAAAAACACGAAATAAGGAAGAAAAATGAAAAGGTTAGTCTAACCAAAGTGTAGAGTCCAGATTCAGATGGTCAGCAAAATAAAAGCATGCAGAGGAGAGGCAAAGAAACAGCAAACTCATGAGGAGACCTTCAGCACTTCATTGAGCAGTAAAAATCCCCATTAGGCCTCCTCCATCCCCATATGTTATGTCTCGAGTATACTGTGCCTAAACAGCCATAAAAAGTTTATTCCAAAATTCTATAAAGGAAAATACCAAAAAATGTTAAGACACGGAAAATGGAGTTGATCTTTTTTTTCTTTTGTGGAAGGAAATAGAAAGTTGAAAACTGAAATTAGGCAACACTTTTAAGTACCCTTTGTCATTTAAAAATCAGTTTATTAAATGAGCACCTAAAATAAATTATGTGTACTGTGGCCTTACCCAAACCTATGGTGATTATACAATCACAGAGGGAAATGATGGAGACATAAGAAGGAAAGACAAAGAAGGAAGGCATGAAGGAAACTGAATTTGAAGAAGGGTGGGGAAAGAGGTTGACTTATCCTAATTTTCAGAAAGAATTAAAAATCTTTAATAAAATGCTTAAGTATTCAACATTTATTAAATTAATGATATGTGAAATATCTTATTCATTTTAAGAAAACCTTGGCTTCTTTACATAAATAACCCCCTAGTGCATCTGTTGAGTTTTTCATCATAAGGCATTTTACCAAATCAGGAGGTTTATAAGGACATATGAGAAAAGCTTCAAAAGTAGACTTAAATTAGATAAAGCCTGGATAGGATCACAGAATGTAAACATTAATTAGATTAATGTGGTGAATAGACCTCTTATGATTAAATGCTGGATAGCTCCTTTATGATCTTTCCATTAATACATCTAACTGCCAGATTTAAAGTAAGATGAACCTGCCTTGTCTTAGCGTAAAGGAGGAACACGACTAGCTTGGTTGACACAAGATTTGGGTTCTGATCACAGCTTCGGTAATAGCTAGTATGATGTCGGCAGTTATTTAAACTCTATGGGACTGATTCATCATTGCGAAAATTATAAGACTTTGGCTCAGGTACTCTCTAAGATGCTTTCCAATTCAATTATTATTGAAATTACAATTTTAGAACTACTAGGAAAAATATAAATTTGAAAATATGCACCCTTGCCAATCCCCCAAGACTTATTACCACAATAACCTGAAATATGATTATTAAATTAACTCCTACAGAAATTAGGTCACAAACTTCAGCATGTAAAGAATTTAGGCCCCAACCTCAGAGACTTTTCCATGTTCTAAACTCCAGGGAGTATGATTCAGAGGGAGTGGGATGGGCATCAGAAATTGCAATGTAATTAGCACTTCCAATGCTACAAACAGAAGTTGTCTGGAAATTAGTTTGAGAAAAAGTGCTTTAAAATATTGTGCCAATCAAAATGAAGTTTTCTATATTTATTCCTAGATGCAAATACAAATTTTAATATGACTAATTAAAAGAAAACAAATAAATGGAATCTACGAATTAAAGTCAAGGTAATTATTAAAATATGTAATACTCATCAGGTCAGATATAATAAATACTACATACATTTCTCAAGTTTTTATGAGTTTACAGAGTGACTCAAGGTACCTTAAATTTAACAGCTATAAAAAACTAAAAATCATATTCTTTCATTCAGTAGAAAGTAAGTATCTGCCAACTGTTAGCTGTTGTACAAAGCTTCACAAATTCCAACAATTAAAGAAAAGTTTAAGGGAAATAAAAGCCTAACTATCATCTTACAAATTATTCAAAACAACACTAGTATACATATCAAAGTACATGTCTATTAGAAGCCATCCTCAAAGATATTAGTGATCAATAATTATTAAAGCTAGGATCATACATTATCTCACATTTTGAGGATACATATTAAGATATAGTCACTATTTCTAAAAAGGTATGCTAGATCATAATCAACTTTAATGGAGTTAAAATTAGCAATGGCAGATGTAATTTAAAGAATGGAAATTCTATTTGTAAGCCAGAGTTCATTCCAGACCAGTTCACCTCTCCCCTAAGCCTGCTTTCTGTTGGATGGCTATGGAAAGCCCACATCAGGGTGCCAGTCGAAACGTGTAGTGTTGCTCAAGATTTAAAATGCAAATGAAATACCTTGAGATCTTGTCACAAAGCAGATTCTCATTCAGTAGTATTGATTCAATATTTCTAATAAATTCCCAGATAACACAATGCTTCTGGTTCTAGGACAACACTGAATAAGCCTTAAGTCATTTCAACATCACTGAGTTAAACAGAGGAAATCCCATGAATTAAATGTAGGTCAGTGTGGCAGATTTTAATTTCCTAAGAACATAACACAATTAGTTCCCACCTCACATGCTTTTCTCAGTGTGACCTTGAGGCTCTGTCACCAGAGTAGGGTTGCCCACTCACTGAATCCAGGCCAGCTTTCATGGCTGGTTTGTACCCAAAAGAATGTGTTGAAAGTTACTTCTGAGCGTCAGTGAGAGGATGGCTTGCAGTTTCTGCTTCCCTCCCATGAAGCACTGTCTCCAGATGTTTCCTCTAGGAACCCAACTGCCAAACCATAAAATCACAAGCCATATGGGCACTCCCATGACAGGCAAGTTTCAGAATCAATTCAGCCCAGGCACCAGACACATGAATAAAGAAACCTACAGAAGGTCCGACACTCAGCTACTCTAATCAGTCTCAGTGATTTGAGCAACTCCCAGATGACACAGGCATTCTAGAGCAATGACAAGTCATCCACACTTAGCCTTTCTAAATTCCTAACACCCAAAATACGAAGGCATAATAAAAGAGCTGTTATTTTACACCCTAAGTTTGAGGTGATTCACTATACATCAAGAAAACCTGGTGGAATGGAGTTAGAGGTACAGTAGTGAAAATACACCCAAAGAATATAGGCAAAAAGTTGATTCTACATATTATTTGCAACAAGTCCGAGAAGTGCAGCTAAGAGAAGGAAGATAAAGACAACCCATTCAAAACTGTTACAAGAACTCAAGGGAAAAATCCATGCAGGAATAGAAGGCAAATCCTAAGATGAGGCAAGATATAACAGAAAGTGAATGGGAACAATAGCAAAGGAACTTCAAAGATATTATCAAAAAAATTAGTAATCAAGCAGATGGAAATTGGAGAATGGAGTATGGGCTGTTGAGTTATGGCGTTATGGTGGCTTTTATTTCCATCATTTTGATTTATTTCATTATATTAATTAAGACACCTAAAAGCAAAACACAAATCAAACTAAAGAGAGCAAAGGGAAAGTTGTAAGCAGAGAAAAGACAAGCAAAGCAAGAGAATACACATGCAGCACGAGCAGGAGTCAGAAACAAGAATTACAACACGATGGCTAACAGCTCGTGGAATCCACTGATATTTCCACGGAACAAATATTTTTGAATGCCCACTACGTGTTGTTTATTGTTCCATAAACTAGGTATAGAGTGAAGAACATGATAGCTGCTGCCCTCTTAAGCTTATTAGTGAGAACAATAAACAAACTGGTAAGTGAATAGTATACTTTGATATTTGATAAATATTATAAAGAAAAGCAGAGTAAAAAAATAGAGATATTTGGGAGAGGGCAAATGGGAGGAAGATATATATATATATGAAATTTATACATGAAATTTAACCAAGATAGTGCCTGTGGAAAATAGTGTTGAGAAGAAAAACTAGGCAGTAATATGGATAAAGAAGCTAACAACAGAGAAGAAAATCTGAGATAGCATCCTAACCACAGCCCGTGAGGTGTTCCAGCAGACAGTTGGGAATTATTTCTGACCCACTTTGCACAAACTACTGAAATTCACCAACAGCTGTGTGTTCCACTTCTTCCCAGGCACACAGGAGAACTCCATTTCCCAGCCTCCTCTGCAACAGGGTGCATCCAAACACTAGCCAATGGAATATGGGTGGGGGTAGAATGAACTGCTTCTTAGGCTGGCTCATGAAATTCTCCCACAACATCCTCCACATGACAAGATAAGAGAAGTTGAATATTTGTTTCTCCTTTCTCTACCTTCCACACCAGGGATTTCACTTGGCAGTGTCTTTCTCTCAGACATGCCCTTCCATGGCTCTGCCTTTAATGCTGTTTTTCTCCCTTGGCCCTAGTGTCGAGAGAAAATAGCAATGCCCTGCTCTTGATAGGTTCTGGGTGTCTCACATACCATGTTGGTTTTCTGACCCCTGCCTTCAACTCTATAAGCAGTCCCTTCATAAAACTTATTTTTTAGGGGAATGGTATACTAGGAATTTAACCCAGGGGTGCTTACCATGAGTCACATCACCTCCTTCAGCCCTTTTCATTTTTTATTTTGAGAAAGGATCTAAGTTGCTGAGGCTGGTCTAGAGCTTGTAATTCTCCTGTCTCAGACTACTGAGTCCCTGGGATTACAGGGGTGTGCTATCCCATCCAGCTCAATTAAACCTTTTTAATTTTATTTATTTATTCATCAAGCCTTTGATTCTCTGACACTTAATTGTGCATGTTGTGCTAAAATTTAAACCCCAGTCCTTGTGCATGTCAGGCACTCCAACTGCTGAGACACCACTCCAGCCCCATTGGTTAAATCTTTGAAGGATGTAACTGCTCCTTGCCAGGATCGTAACAGCTATACCATGCTTCCTCGTTAAAAATTTAAACAAAGATGATATTACTTAAGTATTAATGAAAACTAATAAAAATAGCAGAACTTTAGAACTAAGAATGATTTGAAAATCATCTTGAACCCATTTTCCTCACCTTATACTGCCTGCAATAAGGATCAATAATTGAATTGATGAATGAGTTCTTCCCTTTTACATTTTCCACACAATCATTAGATTGAGCTCAAACCAAAAGAAAAAGGTATGTTATATGTCAAACTTTTTATGTACTTCAGAATATTTATGACATTTAAAATATTTTTAGGAAATAAGTAACAGATCCAATCCTTAAAGTGAACAGAAACTAGTTCTACATTGGAAAAGCATCCACTTAAACTAGAAGGCAAAGAACATATACTCAGTTCTTGTTCTTTCAATGAAACCTTACTTTCTCTTTATAGGACTGCGACACAGCTGAACCAGCCCAAAACAGTCTAGGATTTAAATCTGTTCTTTTTCCTGGTGATCTTCTTATGTGGAAAAACTAAGTTTTAACCAAATCTGATCCTACTCATTAATGTCACCTTCTGATCAAGAGCCACACCCTGCCTGCAAGATGCATTAAGATGCTCAAGTATCCCTCCAGCTACAAGTTCAGCAGTAATGGCAAATGTCTAACATCAAGCTCCCAGGATAAGTACTTCTAGTTTCTTGTTTCATTCTTATATTCACCCTTGCTCTATAGTAGCCTTCTAGTATACTGAAATTCTGCTAATATTCTTGTTTTCAGAGGCAACATTAATATCTACCATTCTAAGGAAAAGAGAAGGCACATCTGTCAAAAAAGTTACTATTTGCTTTGAAGCAAGCCTAGGCCCTCACACATTAAATATGAGGCTAAAGCATCTTTATTTGGAATAGGTACATTTGTTGATCTACTGTGTATCAGGTAGAGTCTGATATGTTTCATGTATTTTATTCCTCCTGATCTTTCCTCATACACATTTTCTATATGAAAATGAAATGTTACACAAACATGGTTTGTGTTCTATAACAAAATTTATTAGCATTACATGCTGATGCTTTTAATGTCATGATCTTAGATAGTCATCTTACATATGTAAGAACTTCCTAGGAGAAGCATACTATTTATTATGATAATACTGAAAACAGTAAAAGTAGAAATAATATACAATAATATATAAATCAATAATGTTAAGTCACACTAGATTTAGGTTCTTGATATATTTTATCACCATACAAAGATGCTCAGTTTTTATGCTTAATAAACAGAAAAATGACATGTTTAATTTGTTCTGTTTATTTCAGGTGCTTTTAAATCATGTGGACAAATGTTTACAAAAACAATCTTTAAAAATACACATAAGTTGAGTCTAATTACTTTCAGTATTTTTTCTGGAATTTGCCAAAAACACCAAATTAGCAAATGCTGAACCACAGCTTCTATTGCACATATGAGGTTTGGATCCTGCAAGACTGCAGCAACAATGTTTTCATCAACCCATCAAGTGTTCTTCTGTTAAAGACTATTCATTCAATTATACTGTTGATTCGCTACCTCTGAGCTCATGGTCAATAGCACTTTCTCATGCCTGGATCACTCTTATGTAATATACTTATTTTCTCCTTAACGTTCATCACAGTATTCTCACTTTTAGGAATACCAGACACTCTTCAGCCCCACACTTGGGGGCATTTCAAACAGTCAAATTGATAAATAAGCAGCACAAAACTGTAAAGAACATGTCACTAAGCTGACGTTAAAAGGAATACTCATTTGCAATATGGGAACTATAACAAGAAAGATAATACTAAACGGAGATAAGCTGAAAGCATTTCCACTAAAATCGGGAACAAGACAAGGCTGTCCGCTCTCACCACTTTTATTCAATATTGTTCTTGAGACCCTAGCTGGAGCAATTAGGCAAGAGAAAGAAATCAAAGGGATAAAAATAGGAAGAGAAGAAGTCAAACTCGCTCTTTTTGCTGATGACATGATCCTATATCTGGAAGATTCAAAAAACCCCATCAGTAAACTGCTTGAACTCATAAATAGATTTAGCAAAGTGGCAGGATACAAGATAAATACACATAAATCAATAGCTTTCCTATATACTAATAATAATAGGACTAAAGAAGAAGTCAGGAAATCAGTCCCTTCCAAAATAGCTTCTAAAAAAATAAAATACTTGGGAATTAACCTAACAAGGGAAATCAAAGATTTCTTCAATGAAAACTATTGAACATTGAAGAATGAAATCCAAGATGACCTAAGAAGATGGAAAGATGTCCCATGCTCTTGGATAGGTAGAATTAATATAATAAAAATGGCCATTCTACTGAAAGCTTTATATAGATTTAATGCTATCCCTATAAAAATACCTATGTTGTTCTTTACAGACATAGAAAAAGCAATTCTCAAATTCATTTGGAACAATAAGAAACCTAGAGTTGCCAAAACATTACTAAGCAAGAAAGATGAAACAGGTGGTTTTGCCATTCCAGATCTAAAACTATACTATAGAGCCATAATAACAAGACAACATGGTACTGGTATCAAGATTGGAAAGAAGACCAATGGAATAAAATAGAATAGAAGACCCCAAAACAAATCCTCAAATCTTTAAACATCTGATTTTTGACAAAGGGGGACAAAATATTACATGGAGAAGTGACAGCCTCTTCAACAAATGGTGCTGGACAAACTGGTCAGCCACTTGCAGAAAGTTGAAATTAAACCCATATCTTTCTCCTTGCACAAGAATCAAATCAAAATGGATCAAGGAGCTAGGTATTAAACCAGCTACCTTGCAACTGATAGAAGACAAATTAGGTCCAACACTGCAGCATTTGGGAGCAGGCAAAGACTTTCTCAACACATCTCCAAAAGTGAAGGAAGTAAAGTCAAAAATCAGTGAATGGGATGCCATAAAGCTAAAAAGCTTTTGTACTGCCAAGGAAACAATCAAAAGAGTCAAGAGGTTTCCTACAGAAATGGAGAGAATCATGGGCTATGATTCCTCTGACAAGGGTCTCATATCCAGAATCTACAAAATCCTCAAAAATCTCAACTATAAAAACATTAACAGCCCAATTAATAAATGGGCCAAAGAGCTAAAGAGAAACTTCTCACCAGAGGACATTGATCAAGCCAATGAATACATGAGAAAGTGCTCTAAATCACTAGTAATCAGAGAAATGCAAATGAAAACTACATTAAGATATCACCTTACGCCAGTCAGAATGGCAAAAATGAAGAAAATAAACAATAATAGTTGCTGGAGGGGCTGTGGAGAGATAGGCACACTAACACACTGTTGGTGGAGCTGCAGGCTGGTACAGCCCCTCTGGAAAGCAGTGTGGAGAATCCTCAAAAAACTAGGGATGAGCCCACCATACGACCCTGCTATTCCACTCCTGGGAATCTTTCCAGGGAATTTAGAATCATCACATTATAGTGACACAGCAATATCTATGTTCACAGTAGCTCAATTTACTATTGCTAGACTATGTACACAACCCAGATGTCCCTCACTGGAAGAATGGATCCAAAAACTGTGGTACGTTTATACCATGGAATTTTACACAGCAATTAGAAACAATGATATTGCAGCCTTTGAAGGTAAATGGATGGCTATGGAAGAAATTATGCTGAGTAAAATCAGCTTAACCCAGAGAACTAATGGTCGATTGTCTCCACTCATCTGTGGAGGTTGGGACTAGACCCTGGCCAGTGAGAAAGTTGGCCTATTATCATGTGTTAAATCCAGAGAAGATGTAATACTATACAACAAAATCTTTTTTTAGAGATATTGTGGGAAGGGGAAGGGAGGGATAGGAGTGGGTAATTGGGGGGGGGCAGTCCTGGGGGTAATTGTAATATTCAGAATCTATACACGTTTTATATTATTTTGTTAAAAACTTGTATGGTTGTTCAAAAATTAAAAAAAAAAATAAAAAAAGATTATCACCTTGTTTTACCTCTACTGGGAACATGTATATTTAGGTGCTTTAAGTTTTTGTGTCTGTGTGTGATTCATCTTGAACTTCATCCTGAACATTCATCATGGAGCTATGAATAAATAATACCAAGTAAGAAAATTTGCAAATAAATAACCTCTAAATAATGAGGATCAACTGTGCAGCAAAGTAACTGATGTTATAGTTATTTATTATATTTTCTGAATTTTTTACACTGAACATGTAATAAAAAACAAACTTGTCATTCTGGATTAAAAAACTATTTTAAAATTCAGATATGGACAGTTTTGCACTTTCTGCTGAATGTATGGATATACTTATGTAAACTCTGCATTAAAAACTATGGATTTACTTCTAAAACCCTTAATTGTCCATTCTTTTGAGATAGTATATGGCACTTAAGAGGTGCTAGATAAATGGTGAGTAGATGAAGTTCCGTAAATGTGAAGTTTGCCCAAGCTGTTCACATTATGGAACATTCTTCAATATGGCAACAAAGCAGAGATCAAAGTTGTGATGTTGATATTCTACAAAACTTCCCAAAGAAATGATCAGTCTTCACTAAATCTCATCAGGGAAGGCAAGCCTTTGAGAAAGAAAATTAATCATCAGTATGAAATCTACACCACCAGAATCATCTACAAAGTTGTCAACTAACTTCCTAAAATATTCTCAAACTAACTGAATGTTTAAAAAAAAGTTCTGCATCAACTTATTGCAACACAAAGATAATTACATAGCTAGTATTTTGCCCATGCATCTATATAGCACTGAGGTGATATTAAGGATTTTATAGCCAAGATCATAGTCTAATTTCTATCATAATACATCAGCCTGAGGTAAGTGTTTAGGCTGAAGGTTAATGCAGAAGATTCTCTATTAGAGCTGCATAGTCAAAATATCACCAGATCCAACGCTACTCAACCAAGCCTCCATGCTGATCGCTATGAGCCAATCCTCCCAAAAGTCCTGAGGACAGGGATATCATGCTCAGCTCTGCAGAGTTCTGTTGCTTTGATTAACTTTATTACTAACAACAACCCAATATGAGGGTGAAGGAAATAAAAGTTCTTCCTCACAACTACCAGGTAGAGTCAATATCAACAAATATAGGCATACCACTTAACAGTAGATAACAGCAGCTAATATGTTAACAGTAGCAAGGTAAAAATCAAGGCAGTTTGGAAGAAACAAAAATACACTTACTATTTTTCCACAGATTGGGACAGATGTTTAGTAGATAAAAGTGTTTCTGTCTGTTGGCATTCCCACAAAGTTTTTATTGTTCCTTTACAGTTCTCATGGCTTTAGTTATTGTAATTTAGAGGGGCGTGAAAGCAGAGTAAACTGAGTTAACCCTCTATTTCTCAGCATGCATGAAAATGACATAGGGTAGCAGCACCAGCACTCAGAGGGAAGGAAGCCAAGCCAAGAACTCTGTCCTGTGAACAAAGCCTGCTAAAAGGTCCAATGAATAATACTGTTCACAAATGAAAGTTCCTCCTTTCAGGTAAAAATATTCGAAAATAGTGTTTCTAAAACATTTTGGTCCTAGGTATTTTAGCACTTTTGATTAGGGATGGCCCCAGAGAACCTTTTTTTATTGAGTTATGTTTCCTGATGCTTACCAGGTTAGAAATAAAAACAGGAATTTATGAAATATTTCATTTAAAAAATAATTATATGTTATATGCATGTACAAATTTGGATAGCAAATCCTACTATTATATATAATTAAGATGTACCAATAAAAAAGGAAAAGAAACATATTTAGTCCATTACCCAGCAGTTATTTTGAAAAATAACTGATTTTCAAAACAAAAAAAAAAAAACTTAATGAGAAGAATGACCCTGATTTATATTTTGGCAAATCTCTTTCTGTCTGACCAAATAAAAGATAGCTGGATTCTCCTGCTTATAAATTAAAGGTTTTCATATCACTCCTCTTGTAGCCTCTGGTAAACTCCACTACACTTGAGTAAAAAATGAATGTGAAAATTAAGTATTATTACAAAAACAGTTTTAATCTCACAAACCTGAAAGGTTCTTAAGGACACAGAATAACCAATCTTTTGGGTCTGTCTGGTACTATCCTGGTATGAGCAGTAGCCGTCCCATGTTTTGGGAAAACTCTCAGTCCAGCACAAACCATAATATATGGATTATATTTGAGGATCACAGTGCTAAAACAAAATCAAAAGATCAACTTGCTTAAGATCACAATATCCACTAATGACTACTATGCCTTCAGAATCACAAGGTGACCCAACTTCTGGCTCACTCATGCACTGTTCATGTTTACACAGGGCTTGGCAGGAGCATACTCATTTGACATCAACGGCATCTTCTCAGTGGTGTATACCTAAGCATACCCAAAGTAAAGTCTTGATGCTATATTAGGTAAAGTAAAAATTAAGTTAAATTTAATTTTTTGTGGTTTGAGGATCTTTGGATTAAACCACTGTAACTTAGTAAGTGGCCATTAAAATGTATTTATTTTTGAAAGAAAATACATACCATTTTATTAAGTATTTTTTCACAAAATGCAGTCCAAAGTTTTACTCTTACAGTAACTCATTACCTTGAGCAACAACAACAAAAAAGTCTTTAGTTTCCTGAGAATTCATTTTTCTTATAAAGCTCCACCGAATAAAGTATATTAACTCTGCTTTATGACATTCAAGTGCCAAACCACATGTTTTTCCTCCACCACCTTTACTTCTTTTTAAATGAAATTGCGTATGAGTAAGTCATTAGTCAAATAATATAGTCATCTGTTTCCATGATTTTTTCCCTTTTTTTTTAGATGAAGCATTTCTTAAATGGTATATTCTGTGTATCTATCTATATGAACAGATTTATGTATGTGCAGATATATAAACTCACATGCATGCATCTTTTACTTTTTAAACATGAATGACAAAAATCATATTATTTAGATTAAAATGTTATAAGAGTCACCACCGTAACCAGTGGTTTTCCTTCGTGTGACATATTTAACATTATTGAATTGGCAATGGACATTCATTTCAAGCTCAAGACATTTTTCTTGCCATCTTTCTCACAAAATTAAATGTGTACCTACAGTTGCTATGTTACTGGTATAACCCTTACCTTGGCATAGCAATATTGTTTAAATAAATCACTTTCTGCAAAGGTGTTTGCTGAAACTTTAAAATATATTTCCAAAAGCAATAATTCCCTGAAAGAAAAAACTGTGCTTCCATGTCCAATGTTTCCTTTTTTTAGTTATTTTTTTCTACTCTTCACTTCTCTAAAAGTTCACTAACATTTTCATGATTTTGTTAAAAAAATATGTCTAATATCAAAGCAAAATTTCAGAACATATATATGCAGAATTTAGTTAAGAACTTGTCTACTTCAAACAAAAAAAGCAAAATGTTTTTACAGTGAAATACCTCTAATATTCAAATTCCACAGTTTTGATAAAGGTCACTTGTTATTGCCAAAAAAAGATAATTATATAATAGTAATAATGATAATAATGCAAAAAGTATCAAAATGAGCAAGTGAAAGATGAACTTAGCAGTATTTTTCAAATATATTTCAAAGGAGACAAAGGTCTAAATCTCATTTTTATAATCACGCACCCCAATTTGGCAAAATATTCATACCAAAAAGGTATTTTTGTTGTAGATTAACTGCTGTATAGCAGAAATATCACATCCATGCACCAATGTCCCTGCCACTAGTATCTCCAAACCTTAGGCGACTCTCCATAAGGCCAGCTGAATTCTTGAAGGGGGTTAAAAAAATCACTTTCTCATTTAAAGACTCCCATGGATATTTGTTTCCAAAAAGAAGCAGTCTGAACACTCTAGCTTAGCCTATAATGCTCACTTGGTCCCAATCCACTTTCTGTCTTGCCATTTCATTCCTGCAATAAGCTTGGAGTATCTCTCTTGCCACTGCAAATGCTCAATTGTACCTTTTGAATCGGCCACAGCAACCTCCCAGACATTATAATATCCCCATGCTCCTCTGAACACACTTTTCCTTCTTCCAGTGAAGACATAGCACACAGCAGATGAGAACAAGTCCAAGAAATTAAGAAGGTTCACTATGTGAATTTTGTCCATCAACAACTGAAATAATTCCATTAAGCCCCATGAAAGAGGAAATTTATCTATTCAATTTAAATTTCCATTTTTAAAACTAGAAGATTCTGAGAAAACTATTACTACTATTCTCGCATAGTCCTTTTTTAATTGGTGTAAAGTTGACAAAATAAAATGATCCACAAATCTTAGGTGTTTGGTACAATGAGTTTTCATAATTGCAAATACTTATGTAGTCAATGCTAAAAACAAAACAACAGACTTATCTCAAAAAAGATGCTTCTTGCTCCTTTCCAGTGAACTTCTCTCTCCTTTCCCCTTGCAACCATTTTCTGATTTCTAACATCAGAGATTTCTGTGTGTATTCTAGGACTTCATATAAGTTGAATCACAGTGTACACGGACTTTGTAATCTGTTTTATTTTGTTCAACAGTTTTTCAACATTCACCCATGAGATTGCATGGATCCATGGTTTCTTCCTTTAATTTCTGAATAGTATTCCACTGTATGAATATGACATTTCTTTCAGGCTTTTAATCAACATTTTGTGTTTCACCATTTGTGAAGTATCAGCTCATTGTACTTCTTTTCGTTGATGATTTATAGAATTTCTTTAAATATTCAGGACAAAAGTCATCTGTCAATATACTGATAGATGATATAGACAGAATATTTTCCCCAATTTGCTGTTTGTTATTTAAATGGTACACTGCAATGAGCAGAATTTTTAATTTTGATGAAGTTCAATTTATCAATGGTTTTCATGGTAAATGATTTTGAAGCCTTGGTCAAGAAATCTTTGTCTACTGCAAAGATTCATTCCATTTGCCAATGTTCCTTTGCAGGTTATACTGTAATAATGCTTCTCTCATCAGAGACTGCATATTTGTCATGGTGAAATGGCTAAACAGAACTGACTTGATTTATTCATCAGATAAATCAATATTCTAGCTACCAGCTTAAATATTCTTAGCATTTGACCACATTGAATCATCTTGTGTGTTACCCAACCACCTTAAAATGAAATGCAAACCTTAACAAGAAGTTCCCAGCAAGGGGTTGCATCAAGGATTTTCATGGTTGGTGCTTCTTGGGTCATACCAAGAAGTCTTTGTCTACTCCAGAACATCCTACATGCCAACATACTTCTGCATTCTTCTCAATAATTGTACAATAGAGTAATAATGCTACTTAGTTCAATTAATATGAATAAGTAACATTGTAATAGTTGAAAGAGGGGAAATGATTTTCATCATTTTATTCCCTACACATATCTTCTTAATCATATTGGCCATCACAACTTCGTTAAAACACAGGTGCATGTAAAACTTCATTACCAAGACGAAGTCAGTTCCTTCTGTGTCCCTCATACCTCTATTACAATGCTTTAATACCTGTTACAATCATGCATTCTTCATTCAACAAATATCCCTTGAGTACTGACCACACTCAAGCCCTGTGCTAGGGAGTACATGCTGAGTAAAGAGTCCTTATTACCATGAAATTTACCTTCCAGTGTTAAAAAGTCTTTATATGTACTCAATTATTTGATTAAGAGTCACTTTCTGCACCTTATTCAGTACATCCCCCAACAATTTACAGATTTTCACAAATATCTGTTGAAATAATTTTCAAAAAAAATATGGTAGTTAAGTCTTTTGGCTTGTTCTTCTGTTACTTGAAGCTCAAAGCACACTAATGGTTCACTGATAGACAATTGAGCATAATCTGTATTAAGATAAATTAACACAAATTTTCGCAGATTACATTTCCATTTAAGGGAATTTGAGATCCTAAAGACACTAAATTCCATTATCATATCCCCAGTCAAATAATGCTATTTCATAATATTATTAGGTAAATTGTTCCTCAAAATCTTTGCAACAGAAAAGAATGATTCTGATGGCTCTGAGTACATTCATGTGTGATCTATGGTCCTCAGGTGGAGCATGTGGGCTTCAACCTAAGGGACTAAAGGATGGTGATCCAAGGTCTTCACAGTCTATGTTCCTGGATACAACGTCATGTACATATGGAATTAGAATTAACAGATAGAATGATCCATGTATTTATCAGCATAAACTGCAGGAACTTAAAACCCAGTACAATCATGGGCTACAACGGCAGCAGGCAAGAGGAAGCATGCTGCATTACACCTACAGGGAGTGACCCTGAAAAAAACAAAAAATGGAGCCAGTGCTAACTCCCCTTCTAAGGGGAAAACACAGAAATCTAAAGTTCCTTCTCCAGTTCCTATAAAAACAAATACAGAACTTTGCTGCGGCCCTCACCAAAATCTAAATGGGGACATAAAAGAGGTACAAATACAAAGCTCACTGTGTATAAGGGATGATAAAAATCTATTCCTCTCTTGTCTTTCCAAAATCATAAAAAATAAGTAACTGTCATCGTGGTCTTATCCTGGACATTTAAGAATAAACATTAAACACCTCATGGTATTTTTTTCTAATTTTAAACTGAAATTCAGGTTTAGAGTTACCATCTGTGTTAAGAGTAATATATTCACATGTGAATTTCTCTAACTTTTTAAATCCAAGGATTATGTACATGGGCATTTGTATTTGGATATGTGCTGAGTTTTCTTTCTCATCATTCTTTTTGTGTGTATGAGGCTATAAATACATTTTAAGAAATTAAGTGGTCAGTTATCAGTCTCACACAGGGAAACAGCATCTGTAAGTGCTGAATATATTTCGCACAAGCAATTTATTTGACATTGCAAGTTATAACACAAACTGAAAGAAGCTAAGGGGTGAATTCTAATCACAATATTGGATAATTCTTAATATCCAAAAAGTAGAAGCAAGCCAAATTTCCCTCCACTGAAGAATGAATAAATGAAACAGTGTATAGACACACACTGGAATAATAAGGAATGAAGAACTTCTATCTACACTCTACAACACAGATGAACCTTGAAGGCATGCTATGTGAAAAGGGCCAGTCATAGAAGACCATATACTATATGATTCCATTTATGTGAAATGTCTACAAAAATCAAATCCACGGAGACAGAAAATAAATTAGTGATTTCTTAGAACTTAGAATTTATCTCTCAATGAAGAATGGAAAGCAGATAATACTTTGTAGCAGCAAATGACAACAGTCATCTACTTTGTGTATAGAAAGAGAACATGCAAGAAAAAACTTGGAGATGGAGCAGTGGCTCAGCGGTTATGGCACTTGCCTGGCATGTGCAAGTACACGGGTTAAAACCCCAGCACAACTAAGTGTCAGAGCAATGAAAGCCATGTGAAAAACTCAATAAAAATTGATTCTCTCTGTCTCTGTCTCTCACTGTCCTCTTAAAAAAATAAAATAAAAACTTGCCAACATCTATAAAGTAAAAATGTGGGAGATTAAAGAAGGAAGTAAAACTGGGAGAAAGAACTCTTCTTTTGACTTTATACTTTGTATTAGCTGCCTAGTACAGCTACTAATATGTTCCAACAATCTCTGACAAAGTTTCTCTACCTGATTCAAAGCCTGAGTTAAGTACACTACTCTCAATAACAAATACTGTGGGGTGAAAACAGTTCTTACTGCATTCATTTTGAAATATAGAGAGGGAAAACAGCCAACAAAAACAAAATGTTACTTTTATCAGCAAGAAGGAGTTATAAAAAAATATACTACCTAAACAAATTTCTATGTGCATGGGACTGGGGAGCTTCATTTGCCTGTTTATCAATCATTAAAAAGGACTTTCGCTCAATATTGTATCTCCATAGAGAAGATGTTAGAAATAATGCTAAGGGTATCCCTGACCCGCAAAAGTTGCATGTGAATTAAAATAAACAATGCAAAAGACTAAGTATCCTTGAGCATGCATGGAGCTTCACATAATAGAAAAGTCAATTAAAAGAAATGGAAACTAGAAGGAATTAATCATGCCACATAGAAAAAGTTATGTGGAAGAAATGCTCCCTTGTTGATGCAGTGGTTCAACTTGACCTCAAGGACACCAGGACTTTGAATCATTGCACCTTGCATCTGTGTACTTAAATGATGTCTCTACTAATGTTTTCAGGCTAACTGCAGCACTTCTAGGTGTCAACTACTAGTACAATTCTAGATGCAAACGAAGAAAAAAAAAACAAGGCATTTTAGCAAATGTTTTCCAGCCAACTTCTTCACAAGTCTCACTGCCAGGATTCTGATCACATGACCATTTAATCCCTAGCAAAGGGAATGGGACCACCATGAACAGCTCACGCTCCTCAGGATGTGTCCGTAGAGGTGAACAAGAGGTAATCTCCCTAAGTTAACCATGAGGATAGAGCAATAAGCAAAACTAGGATGGCCAGGAACAGTGGCCACACCTGCAATCCCAGCAGCTAGGAAGACTGAGGCAGGAGGATCACAAGTACAAAGCCAGCCTTAACAACTTAATGAGGCCCTGTGCAACTTAGTGAAACCCTTGTCTCAAAGTTAAAATCCTTGTCTCAAATAAAAAGGGCTGGGGGTGTAGCTCAGTGGTAAGTGCCCCTGGGTTCAATCCCTGGTACCAAGAAAAGAAAAAACAAAAATACAAAAAACACCAGGATGGAAGGTGAGAATCCCTCACCAAAAGAAGGTTCAGACTGTTGTGTGGTCCAGACACCATCACACACGCAGGACAAAGAGAAATTTAAAAGATGTCTAACCTACAGAGGGTAAGACTATGAAAAAATTCTTCAAAGATGTGAAAGTCTTTAAGTACTACATGAAAGAGAAGGTATTTCTGATTAATTTAACATGAAGGACTACAATGTCTAGTTCTCCAGTAGTACATTCAGGACAAACAAGAAAGCAGCCGTTCGTATACCCAGGTAAAGGCTGAGTCATAATCTACAGAGAATATACTCTTTGAACTGAAGACTGAACTAAGATTTCTTGTATCCTTCACTAGTTTGGCTGAATCACACATGTAGGAAACTTGCCCATAATCTTCTCCCTTATTCTCCTTAATTAATCTACCAAATCAAATAAAAAACCTAAAATTCATGTTTTTAAATGGCAAGAAAAGAAATAATACTTTTTCATAGGTCAAACAGCCTTTTCTTAAATCAGATCATAAAGAAAATCCACAGCAATCTAAAATAATTCTAAACATTTCTGTTATTTCCTTTCCATTTCTCTCACATTCTTCAATCCCAGATATATTTCTACCTACACACAACAGTTCCTATGGTTACTTTAAATAGAACAGATTACAGATCATGTAGGGACTCTAGACCAAGCCAGAATTTATTAAACAAATATCAATATCTGAGAATTCCACATGATTTTCTTGCTTTTAGTCTATCTGCCAGCACGAACAAGCAAAATCAACAATTAAAGAAGCTACCATCAATACCATTGGATATAACAGGCTTCTCCTATCATTTTTCTTCTAAGTCCTGCCCACCTTCCAATTTCCATTATGACCTATCTTCATGCAGCTACTATTGATAATTATTTAGACAAATAGCAAGATCTCAATCCAAATTTATTTGATTTTCTGAACAGAACTTCAGTCAACTGTAAGTAAAGTTATTAAGTTTATATACAATTACAGCAAAATTTGAATAAGGATACTCTCCCTAATGCCACATTTGAAAACAAATTTTTAAAAATGTAGATGTGAAAATGCTCAGGCTTTTCTTATGCTCAATAACAAGTGAGGCTCCAAAATGTGAGACTAAAAGAACCTAAATTTAATTGAGAAAAGTCTATAAAGGTCCTATACTCTTCATCTTAATCATCTACATCTTCATTTGCACCAGATTATTAAAGAATCACAACGGGTTCTAAAGTCAAAATTGGTGACCCAAATGCAGCAAGTATCAAACCAAAGACTGTATGTCCCTTTCTTTCTGAGTAGAAACTAGAGATACTCCTATATCTCACACTTAAAAATGTAAACACTTCTCTCTGCTGGCCTGGAGTCTGCACCAGGTTACCAAACAAACATATTGCTACTTACAGAGGTACTTTCACAAATACCTCAAGGCTGTGTTTTTACACTACATATTTTTTATTTTTTTATTTGTATGTTAGTCTTACAATTAGGAGGGAATCATTGCCACAGAATCACGAACACATGCATAATGACAGAGCAAGATGAGGCTGATTCCAGTCCATGGACTCCCCCTTTTGAGTTCCCCCAAATCCTATGTTTCCCCCTACTTTAACCCCCATGTTAGTTGGGCTTCTAAACTATAAATTTAATGGGGCCTTCTCTGCTCTGTTTTTTTTTTTAATCTCACCTGATCTCTCACCTGTCCTGCACATATTTTAGGGGAGCCTGCCCTTGTTCACGGGGGATATGTTCCAAGCCCCTACTGAACTTCTGAAACCAAAGATAGAACTAAAAAAGGTATACATACATATAGATATCTAAAAATATATCTATATATATTATATATGGAACGTCTTTCCTACATATATATCTATGATAAAGCTTAATTTATAAATTAGGCACAGTAACACATTAATTATAGTAACTAATAATAAAATAGAACAATCTCAGCAATATACTATAATAAGTTACTTTAGATTTATGATCTGACTGTTTCTGGAATTTTTCATTTACTATTTTCACCATGTTTGACCACATGTAACCAAAAATGAGGAAAGCAAACAGGATAAATGAAGGCTACTCTCTCCTCCCAGAGGAAGCTAAAAGACATTTAAAGTTTAGGACCCCCCGCCATTGGAACAGGTCACTTCTGAGGCCCAGAAAGGGCAACAGCAATATGTCCATACCATGATGTATTTTAAGTCTGAAAAGCTGTTTTAATATCACTTGCTTAACACTGCTGTCTTTTTTACTTGAACTTCCCCTCTGTTATATTTGCTCTTATGTTAGGAGGCACTAGTGAACATTTTGGAAATCTGTGTAAACAGAAATTGAGTTGGGAGTGTATTCACTTTGGATTAAGTGGGATACAGCAACTTTCTTATATAGTTGAGTTATTGCTAGCTGCCCCAATGCAGAAAGACTTTTCAGGTGAATTACACAAAAGCATCAGTAACAGGTTTGTAAGTGTCATAAACTAAAAGATTGTTTGAATACTGTGTATGAAAATTTGATATGTCCTGAAATTGTTAAGGTCATACATAAGAGAAATGTAATAGAAGTTTCTACAGTTTAGTAATAATCCTAAAACTTTACATGACTTTATTAATAGACTATACTACTAAAAGAAACTTTTCTAAATATATATATAATAAAAACAATTTCAACTACCCATGGTAAATACTGAATTATCTAATATCTCTGCAGAAGTATTACAAAATTATTATAACATGAAGAAGCAATGCAAGATTAAGCATCCTCTCCTCCAAAATAGGAGAAGGAAAATATTATGCAGTAGAAGTTCATAAGATTTTTAATAAAATTCTCTTTATCCAAATTTTATGATTTTCACAGGAATTTTTGTTTTTTTAACTTTATAATTTCTTATGGTTTCTCATTCCAAATGTTCACATTAGTACTTTAGTATTGTTAAGTCTGTATTATTACTTTTTAAAAGGACCCCCCCCCCATTATGCTTCAAATCCCATGAGACCTAAAGCCACCTTTGTCTCATTCTTGAAATGCTCTCCTCTTAGCTTCTGGGAAATCACACTCTCATTTTCCTTCCATCTTACCAACAGCTCCTTCTCTATCTTTTATGCTAGATCATTCTCTGTACTTAAAACTAAAAGTAGGCATATACAAAGATTCTGTTCTGAGACTCATCCTCTTTTCTGATAATTTACTTCCTTTTTATGATTTCACCCAGTTCCATGGCTTTAAAGAGCACCTATAGACTGGCTTTGTCCCCAGAATCCACAATTCCTGGTCTAACCTCTCCATGAGGTTCCATTATGGATTCTACAACTGCCTACCCAACATCTCCACAGAATGTTATGATAGGGCATCTCAAATTTTCCATGGCCAAAAAAAACTCTTGAGTGTGTGGTCCTCACCTTAGGAAGTCACCCTTCAATACTATTCCTTGCATCTAAAATCCAAGATCTGGAGAAGGAAGATGGCGGTTATCCCAGCGACACTGACCCCGTGAAGCTCCCGAGAGTCAGCACAGGCTGCACGACGGCACGTGGATTCCCACGGTAGGACAATTTTCCTGGAACGGGCAGGCATTGCCTCCTGCTACTTCTTTGACCCCAAAGGAAAAGTGAAGAGCATTAACCCCCCCCCCAAAAAAAACCAAAAAAAAACGAGGGAACTGCTGCCAAACACGTGGTCACCCCCACACCCGATGGGAGTGGAACTTCCTCACGGGGGACCAAGCTACCCCTGGTCAGATCCCCTAATCTGGCCTCCAACTCCCTAATTGGACCACTCTTCATATATATGAACTCGGATTTAAGTCCAGATTTTTTTTCTGCTCAATAGCTAATTTACACCAGGTTCTGCAAGCTGCGGCAGCAGCTGCGTGCTTGCTGGGGGGCGGGGCGACCTGCCCAACAAAACAAGCTGACGATTTCTCTGCACCGGCCCGCTGTGAACTCCTGGTTTTGACTGCTCTCCATATATATGAACTCAGATTTAAGTCCAGATATTTTTTCTGCTCAATAGCTAATTTACACCGGGTCCTGTGAGCTGCGGCAGCAGCTGCGCGCTTGCGGGGGGGGGGGGGGGGTGGCGTCCTGCCCAGCGAAACACACTGTCGGCCTCTCCGCACCGGGCAAAGGTTTGCAACCTGAAACGGAGGAAGGGTCTGAATTTCATGACCAAGCACCACTGCGAACTGACTGCTCATTGCTTTGCCTAGCCTTGCAGAAAGCGCTGGGAAGAGATTGCTAGCAATCTAGTAGGCAGCCCGTCGCCATTGTGACATGTCCCTGTGGGCAGGGCAAGTCTTCCACCCCTAGCCCCTGAGTGTAACCAGCTGCAAGAAGCTTTGAATATATGGGGCAGCCTGGGTTTCAATTAAGCCTCTGAGCTCCTCATATAACCAAGGCTGTGTAGTCCTGGGCACCTCAAGCAGGTCCTCTTCTAGTGCTTGTAACGGAGAATCACAAAACTCTAGAAAGACCTGGCCCTTTCCCTGAGGTCCTTAGCCAACAGCACTAAACAGCTCCTAAGCCCTCTGGGGATAACAAGACACGCAGAGTGGGCCACCATTGATCCTGAGGAAGCAACACTCAGGCTAGCCACTCTACTTGGATCAATCAGAGTCCCACAGCCTCTGTAAAAGGAACAACTCGACTACCTACAATTTCTGAGCCCCAGACCCAAGAAATATCTGGAGTGTAGATTGGATGGAAACAACCAACTCAGGCTTCTGCCCAGGGGGAGTCAAATACCCCTTTACTACAGAAAATTTCAGAGGAGATCCTCTAAGAAAATCCAGGCCATCAGACTCAACCAATCCATTTCTCCCCAAAACAAGCTCAACTCCGAAAAATTCCCAGCCTGATCCTGGGTTTCATTACACCACCAAATGATACACACCTCTGGAACTAAGGGTCAGAAATTCTCGGAACTGTCACAGCTAGTGCTGCGTT